>CM042411.1:1785512-1870512 GCA_023634145.1 Thymallus thymallus | reverse complement strand
TTAAAACAAGTTCACTAAATACAGGGCCTCCATTCCAGCCCTATTGGCATGGATGTCCTCTTTTCTCTTGGATACTGATACCATGTTGTAACCCATTTCTTCTCAACCCAGAACCCAACACTAATGTGAAATGTGCAACATATCTTTTATGGGTTCTGGCTTGTAAGTAGGCATTTCATTTTCAAGTCTCACTGAGCTAAAACAAAATAAATGGACGTAATGATGTTTTTACTAAGAACTTCCTCAAAGCAAAGAAAAGAGTTTGAACCTTTGTCTCTAACATCTAACTGAGAAGGTGTGCTTTATTGTAGCACATAGCTCTTAAAAATAACTACTTCTTTGGTGAGATCATTTTATTTCAATTTGTGTGGTGGAATATGGAAATGCAGCATGAATTAATATACAGAGGCATTCACATTTGGTTACAATTAAACAAAGTAAATCGGCTCCTTTGGCAGTCTGAAAGAAGTCTAATACCATCAGTACATGGCAAACTCCAAACTTATTTATTAATTAAGTAAAAAATACATCTGCTGAGATCTGGACTAATATATATATTTTGGGTTATTTTCTGTTCTGTTAGACTTCAAGATTAATCGAATAATGAGAGTGAACAATATCTATAAAACGAGGCTCCAAGTTCTACATCCAATGGAAAATGTCAATTCATTCCAACGTTTTTGTTCCAACTTCGCTGCAAAAAGAGAGGGAGAGTGAGTATACAACATCAGAACCACTACCTGAACACCCTGAGCCCGGTCCAGGGAATGTGCATGATTAAGGAATGTAACTTTTGTCCTCCTCGTGGTTGCATACAAACACAGGCCTGAAGAAAAGTTGCTAATACGATAACTGAAAGTAATGTAGCCAATTCCTTTTAAGAACACTGTATCAATATCAAAGTCAAACCAAATCTTCCGAATTAGCCCTTAAACAATGCTGCCTGCCACCAAGTGAGACATCCTGTAAGTACCCATAAGCACTGTATTTGCTGGCACTACACCTACTCTCCAGCATTTTTTCAACAGCAGAGGTTTTTCAACCGTGGCAGGGATATTATCAAATATAATAAGAAGACCCTGACATACTTCAGCACCATACTGTCTAAATATACTAATGGTCAAGGGTCAGTATTTTACTTCTATCCAGGACAACTGTACATACGGCACTGAGCTTACCTCCCTGTACTTATACAATAAAAGGCAGAATATCACCTGTCTTACTTAAATATGCTGTGATTTTTCCTATAATCTCTCTGTCTTATAATCAAAGAATGTCCTAATTAAAGCCATTTAAAAGGACTTCATGACGTCTTTTGATGTAATATTACCGTCTGTCCCAATTAGCTGTGCACTTGTCAACCTCATTCTATTATGATGTCTGAATGTTAGAAGAGGCATGTGCTGTTGGTAACATAGATCTTTCTGCAGATGGTCCCCCCTCTCGGTGTAGTATGTTAGCCTATGTTTTTAAGCCACAGATGCATGTGTGTGAGATAAATACAGTATAATAGCATTATATTTGCTTCATGTGCAGCATTTAGGAATTCTTAAACATTTGCATTAAAATCCCTCTGAAGAATGAAATAAACACCAATCTAAAGAAAAGTTACCTAACAATAGACCACAATAGTGTACTTTTTATTGCAAATAAGAATACCCTCTATTTGGAATAAGTTACTTCCTTGCTTATCTGTTTCACAAAGCAGGCAGTTTTGGCCAACCAACCCCCACCCATTGTTCCTACTGTAGTCTAGCTGTACTCTAGCAGGTAGGTAGTCAACAGTGGCCCTCTCAGCCTGTGGAGGGAAATGGTTTTACTTAACCCCTGACCCTTAACCCCTGAACTCTCCTTTATGGCTTTTTCCACTGAGATGACTATAATAGTACATAGATTTTTTTCTCTCTGTTTTTTCAGGACATTCTGTCCTGAACATTGCAAATATTTATTACAGATATTGCAGAAATTGAATGAATGATCAAGAACAAATGACTATTTATTCTTTATTTCACTTTAGCACTTTGATAATCGCTATACTTTTATTTGTGTAAGACCATTATGGAATAGAGTTGAAGAAAAGCAGATTGTAATGAAAACAATCACACATTTACATTAGAATAAAAGTACCATGAACATAAGTTATAGGATCAGAAATTGGAGAAATATCTGAGGTAGGAAACTATCCAAAAAATGTTACATGGGGCGGCAGGTAGCCAAGCGGTTAGAGCGTTGGGCCAAATACCCGAGCCGACAAGGTCAAAAACCTGTCGATGTGTCCTTGACCAAGGCACTTAACCCTAATTTGCTGCAGGGTCTGACCCTGTAGGTAGGCTGTCATTGTAAATAAGAATTTGTTCTTAACTGACTTGCCTAGTTAAATAAAAAAAATTATAAATAAAAATAAACATGCTACCTGTAGTGAGTAAACTTGAGGGGTGACAGGTTATCCCAAGAATGGTTATGGTGCCATTATTCGCTTTAGCATGGAATTGACATGAGCTAAGGCTGACACCTAGTGGCAAGACAAAGAATGACTCATCAATCTAATGTAAACAAAGCTAGTATTTTTTATAAATTTTCACTCACTGTAATAGCTGCGTATACAGTGATGAGTCAACAGCATACATACTCAAAGCCAGTGGCATGTCATTAGTAAAGAAACAGTAAGAGGCCTAGACAGCTGCCCTGGGAATTACTGATTCTACCTAGATTATGTTGGAGATGCTTCCATTAAAGAACACCCTCTGTGTTCTGTTAGACAGGTAACTCTTTATCCACAATATAGCAGGGGGTGTAAAGCCATAACATATGTTTTTCCATCTGCAGACTATGATCGATAATGTCAAAAGCAGCAATGAAGTCTAACAGAACAGCTCCCACAATCTTTTTATCATCAATTTCTCTCAGCCAATCATAAGTCATTTTTGTAAGTGCCATGCTTGTTTAATGTCCTTCTCTATAAGTGTGCTGAAAGTTATCTGTTTGTTTACAGTAAAATAGCATTGTATCTGGTCAAACACCATTTTTTCAAAAAGTTTACTAATGGTTGGTAACAGGCTGATTGGTCAGCTATTTAAGCTAGTAAAAGGGGCTTTAGTATTCTTGGGTAGCAAAATGACTTTTGCTTCCCTCCAGGCCTGAGGACACACTCTTTCTAGTAGGTTAACATTGATGATATGGCAAATAGGAGTGGAATTATCGGCCGCTATTATTCTCAGTAATTTTCCAACAAATGTTCCATCTTCCACACTCACTTTACAATATTCTAAATTCTAATGCTTGTCTTTCATTATTTTATCAGTTGTCCTTAGATGTGTACAGTAGTGTCAGCGTTAGTTGCTGGCATGTTTAAAAAAATCTATATATTTAGTCAAGTCAGTTAAGAACAAATTCTTATTTACAATGACGGCCTAGCAAAAGGCAAAAGACCTCCTGCGGGGACGGGGCTGGGATCAAAAATACAAATAAATACAAATAAAAAAATATATAAATATAGGACCAGTTTACAGAGGAGTATAGAGTGCAGTGATGTGTCCTATAAGGAGCCTTGGTGGCAAATCTGATGTCCGAATGGTAAAGAACATCTAGCCGCTCGAGAACACCCCGAAAATGTCATTCTTTATATCATTTATCTTTATTTCGTAGTATAGTTTATTATTTTTATTCAGTTTAGTCACGTGAATTTTCAATTTGCAATACGTTTTCCAATCGGTTGTGTAGCCAGACTTATTTGCCATTCCTTTTGCCTTAAACAGTTTTCACAGTAGTTTCCTTAATGGGTGCATGCTTATTAGTAACTGTAATAAGCAATTTAATAAATATGTCAAGTGCAGCGTCTGGATGCTCCTCATTACACACCACAGACCAACAAACATTATTTACATCAACAATATAGGAATCACTACACAACTTATTGTATAAACTCTTATAGGTAGACAGCGAAATTACAATGCTGGTAGTAGCACCACAGGCATTAGTGATGGGAAGTTCGGCTCTTTTCCGAGAGCCGGCTCTTTTGGCTCAGCTCCCAAAGAAGAGCCGGCTCTTTCGACTCCTGAACGGCTCTTAATTTAGGATTTTTTTGTAGGCCTTTATTTTACCCTAACTTTAAAAAAAAAAAAATGGTTTGTGTGTTGAAAACCCTTTCATGTGCAGTGTTTTTATGCATTTATTTTGTTACAAAAGCATTCTTTTGTTTTTAATCATTTTAATCAAACATTTTTTTGCACAAATTAACAACAAAAAAACAGCAAATAAACAGAATTGAACTAGAACAGAACTAGAACCAAACTCAAGCAAACAGTATTAATGTCCTCAGTGAAGATTGGCATTCAAAAAAATCAGATGCCTCAGCTTTGATGGACTGATCCTATTTCTTCTTTCTGAGATTATCTGCCCTGTTTTTGAGAAGATTCTCTCTGAAGGAACCGATGTTGCCACAATACACAGTCTCCCTTCCATCACCTTCGCCAGGCGTGGAAAGACTGAGGCCTTGGCCTGCCACCAGCTCAGTGGGTCTTCTGCTCGTTGGATGATGGGCTCCTCAAGATAAGACCTCACCTCCAGTATAGCATCAGCTGTAGGATTTCTTCTTGTAGCATCTCCTGTAGCTCTTTCATCAAAAAGCCTCCAAACAACAGAGGTTTGTGGTTCCTCATACACTTGGCCTTCTAATGGCGGAGCTGGCTGGCTGCTAGGGGTGCATCTTGCTGCTGCACTAATTCTCTGAAGTGCCTCATCAACAGCTCTGTTGTCATTGAATGCAAGTTTTTTAAACCTAGGATCCAATAATGTGGTTTCTGAGTGGACAGTGTTGTACTCCATACGCAGAAATTTCCGGTCCATGGCTGAACAAAGAGCTGCAACCAATTCTTTCCCTTTCTGCATGGTTACAGTCTGTTGGGCTGTCACACGCTGCAAACCTTTGCATAGCAGGAGCATTTTTGAGGCAGAAACATAGCTGAGGGAGAGAAACAGCAACTTTTAAAATGAAGCTTTTTTTAAAGTATGTGGCATATTATATGTGGCACATTATACTGTATTGTTTCTGCAATGTATAATAGTGACTGAATGGTAGTAGTGAAAAGAAATGGTCCAAGGTACCTGTCTGCACTTATTTCCACAGTCACCTCCTCAAATGGTTGCAGGACGGTGCAGACCTCTTTCACCAGCTCCCATTCCTCTTGACATAGAGCATCAACTGGTGCGTTGATGAGGGCCAGGGTGGAGATGATGGCATCTTTTGTTTCAAGAATTCGTTTCAACATATAAAATGTTGAGTTCCACCTGGTGGCACACTCTTGTTTGGGCCTCAGTTCAGGCATCCCCATCTGGCACTGTGTGGACTTTAGCCTCTGTGTTGCAACTGTGCTTTTGTGGAAAAACTCCACAACAGCCTTCACCTTATCCACGGTTGGTTTGACCACCTTTAGGGCATCTCTAATCATGAGGTTTAGTGTATGTGCCAGACATGGGTGATGGGTCCACTTAAGAATTTTTATGGCTTTGGTGATGTTTGCTGCATTGTCACTCACACAGCACACTACTTTGTCCTCTACTTGCCACTCTTTTGCCACTCTTACTAGCTCATCTGCTAGGTTTTCTGCAGTGTGTCTCTCTGTGAACTCAAAGCAGTCCAAAAGGCAAGATGTCATCTTGTAATTTTCAATGAAATGGCAAGTGACAGCCATGAAAGAGCAGGTTGTTCTGGAGGTCCAGCAGTCAGTTGTCAGGCAAACTGATGGAGCTTGTTTCACCCTTACTTGCCATAATGCCCGTTCTGTGTCATATAGTTTAGGTATTGTTGTTTGGGACAATGTTTTTCTACTGGGAAGAGTGTATGTGGGATTTAAAGTTTTGACAAAACTTTTAAAACCTCTGTCCTCCACAATTGAAAAGGGTTGGAAATCAGTAGCTATCATTTTAGCTAGCTCTACATCAATGCTGTGCTGTTTGGATGGGGTCATCACTTTGGGTATGAAACTGGCTTATTTTGCTTTGAGCTGCAGTAGGAGAGGTTATACCTGCATGTGTGGGGAAGCCAGTAGATGCTGCTGCAGTTGCTGTTTTTTGGGGATGAGACACACCAGGATCTGTAGATGGGGTGCTAGCTTGCCCTCTCTCCTCTAACTGCACTGTAGGATGGACAGTTCTCATATGTCTATGCAGGTTTGTGGTGGAACCTGCTCTTAAAGTAATTTTCATCTTGCAGTGAACGCACTCTGCTTTGTTGTTTCCATTGTCTTTAAACTGGAGCCAGATGCTGCTTCTCTTTCGGGTGTCACTCATAGTTACGACTCACACACTCTCCTCACCGCTATCTGACAGACAGTGTCGTTATTAACGTTGTTACGACTCATTAACTTGCAGTGGAGTGCCGCTTCACTTCACCCCCCTCTCTGTTTTTACATAATGGTATGATCCCATATCCTCACATCTGATTGGCCGCGATGCGATTGCTGACCAATCAAAACAAAGTTCTGCCTGTAAGCACGCAGCGAAAGGCATTGAGATGAGCAAGATGCAAGACTTCCCTCTCACAAAGTCACACACAGTATCTGCGCATGTGCATGGGTTCGCGTCATGCTGTTCAGTGTGGTATCCAGGGCAACAAAACAGCAGATACGTTGAGCCTCGCGCTTCAACGCTCTTAGTTGTTGCGGAAATTGATCCACTATGCTGTTTAGTTTCTGTATCTATGCCATATTGCTGAGTGTACCTTTAAAGCATGTCAGAAAAACTACAACATTTTATCAATACTTAATTACTTTTTTTTGGAAGGAAAACGATTTAACTCGTATTGTAATTTATTATAGGTCATATTTAATAGAAATCTGGAAACACTAGTAAGTTACTTTAAAGCATGTCACGTAAAAACGAAAACATTTCAGCAATAATTTGCTCATGTAAAATGATCCACGCATGCTTCTACATGTTCCACGTGTTAAACGTTACGTAAGTCAACATTCAACCAATCAGATGCTGCTCTTCAAACAGGAAGTTGTCTGCATTCTTAGGACGCTTGTTGTCTGCTTAGCGACTTGCTTCTTTCGTCGCCGAAAAGGCATCTTTCCATTTTCAGTTAGCAAAATGAAACACAACTCAAATGTACCAGCCTTTCTCATCAAGCTTTGGACTCTTGTGGAGGACTCTGACACTAATGAATGTATTTGTTGGAGTCAGGTAAATGAAATAGCCGAACGTTGACTCTGCAGGGTGTGAAACGAGTTAGCCAGCGAACTAGCTAGCTAGTTATTCATCATCTGTGGCCTCATACCGTCCGACTTGTAGTAGCTAGGTCTGCAGGTGTCAGGAACGGTAGTAGGCTTCAAGAAGCATCGCTCTGTTTTCTTACTTACACCCATTTGCTATTGTTGTCCCAGCTAGCACGTTATTTTGAATGGTCTGTTTGCAGATTGTCTAACTTCTTATAAAAGCATATAAATATAATTGGATAGCTTCC
Source organism: Thymallus thymallus (assembly GCA_023634145.1). Taxonomy (NCBI): domain Eukaryota; kingdom Metazoa; phylum Chordata; class Actinopteri; order Salmoniformes; family Salmonidae; genus Thymallus; species Thymallus thymallus. Next base: position 1,863,050 of record CM042411.1, on the reverse strand, counting down.
TATAAGAGCATAAACATAAGCATTCCATGATCAAATATAACAAGAATTTCAATGCACTATTTAGTTCCTGAAATGTAACACAGAATTGTAATTGAGTGGAAGTAGTTGTAGACAGTCTCCTAATTTCTTTTTTATTTATTTTTTAGGAAGGTAACAGTTTCCTTGTCATGGATGAACAGAGATTTGCCAAGGAGATCCTTCCCAAGTTCTTCAAGCACAACAACATGGCCAGCTTTGTCAGACAGCTGAATATGTGTAAGTAAGCACTTCTATAAACATAGTGACTCTGCTGTTTAATTGGAATGACTCCTGTGCAGCTGTCTAATGGGTGTCAATTTGCAGATGGATTTCGCAAAGTGATGCACATCGACACAGGCATTGTAAAGCAAGAGCGGGATGGACCAGTTGAATTTCAGCATCTTTACTTTAAACATGGTCAGGATGACTTGCTGGAAAACATCAAAAGAAAGGTAAGATTAGGGCTGTGGCGATTTTGTCAGCCGGTGATTGTCAAGCAAATAACTGTCGGTCTCACAGTTATTGACCGTTAATTAACAAACACATTTAGCTGGCTTCTACACATAGCCTACAAGCCATTTTAAAAAGTCTAATAAATAAATGTAATGTAGCCTACACCTTCACAATAAATCCATTATTCATTTTAGACATGTAATGTTTTTATTATAAAGGTGCTTTTTATGGTGAAAACGATCATGTTTTCAGACCCCTTGACTTATTTCACATTTTGTTACGTTACAGCCTTATTCTAAAATGTATTAAATCATTTCTTTATCTACACACAATAGCCCATATTGACAAAGGAAATTAGAATGTTTAGAATGTTTTGCTCATTTAAGAAACAGAAATACCGAATTTACATAAGTATTCAGACCTTTCGCTATGTGACTCGAAATTGAGCTCAGGTGCATCCTGTTTCCATTGATCCTCCTTGAGATGTTTCTACAACTTGATTGGAGTCCACCTGTGGTAAATTATATTGATTGGACATGATATGAAAAGTCACACACCTGTCTATATAAGGTCTCACAGTTGACAGTGCATGTCAGAGCAAAAACCAAGCCATGAGGTCGAAGGAATTTTCCGTAGAGCTCCGAGACATTATTGTCGAGGCACAGATCTGGGGAAGGGTACCAACATTTTTTTGCAGCATTGGAGGTCCCCGAAAACACAGCCTCCATCATTCTAAAATGGAAGAAGTTGGAACCATCAAGACTCTTCCTAGAGCCACTGACTTGCCTAGTTAAATAAAGGTTAAATAAATAAAAGAGCTGGCCACCCGGCCAAACTGAGCAATCAGGGGAGAACGGCCTTGGTCAGGGAGGTGACCAAGAACACGATGGTCACTCTGACCGAGCTCCAGAGTTCCTCTGTGGAGAAGGGATATTCTTCCAGAAGTACAACCATCTCTGCAGCACTCCACCAATCAGGACATTATGGTAGAGTGGCCAAACAGAAGCCACTCCTCAGTAAAAGGCAGATGACAGCCCACTTGGAGTTTGCCAAAATGCACCTAAAGACTCTCAGACCATGAGAAGCAAGATTCACTGGTCTGATGAAACCAAGATTGAACTATTTGGCCTCTCAAATTTCTAAAAAACAGTTTTTGTTTTGTCATTATGAGGTATTGTGTGTAGATTAAGGAGGGGAAACAAATATTTAACCATTTTAGAATAAGCCTGTAACGTACCAAAATGTGGAAAACGTCAAGGGGTTTGAATACTTTCTGAATGCACGGTATGTGCCAGTTAGGCTCTACACCCCTTGTAAAGCGGATGAATGCTTAATTTTACGAAGTTATTTGGCCACTTTAGTTGTGATACAAACCTTATTAAAACATACAGGTCTATGGGCTAGGCTACATGAGGTGTCTGATACAAACCTTATTAAAACATATAGACCTATAGGCTAGGCTACATGAGGTGTGTGATACAAACCTTATTAAAACATATAGGTCTATGGGCTAGGCTACATGAGGTGTCTGATACAAACCTTATTAAAACATATAGGTCTATGGGCTAGGCTACATGAGGTGTGTGATACAAACCTTATTAAAACATATAGGTCTATGGGCTAGGCTACATGAGGTGTCTGATACAAACCTTATTAAAACATATAGGTCTATGGGCTAGGCTACATGAGGTGTGTGATACAAACCTTATTAAAACATATAGGTCTATGGGCTAGGCTACATGAGGTGTGTGATACAAACCTTATTAAAACATATAGGTCTATGGGCTAGGCTACATGAGGTGTGACTATGATTAGAAAAAGTCTAATAGTTTCTTATTCTGGGCTTCATTCACAAGTGATAATATATAATTCACAAGTGATAGACTAATATTGTCACCCATCAGAATATTCTTGATTGAATCTTGTCTTTACATATACTAAATCATATATATGTGACATTTATTTTGATTTAGAATGGTAGGCTATACTCCTGTTGTAAAGAGAAGCTATGTATTTAAAATGAGGAAAGTTGGAAAATAAATATAGTAGGCCTAGCCTATAGATAGCTGATGGGATCCTCCTCTTTTTAGTAGAGGCCTTCACTCTGTTTTCTCCCGCATAGCCTATAGAAATGTTACGCAACATGAGCTCATGTGTTCTCATGAAGTGTTTGATTTTGATTTTTGAATACATTTGCATTGATGTCAGAGTGATTAGAGGGACAATAGAGTGCTGAGTACCAGGCAGTTAGCAAGTTTGGTAGACTACTAATGACCATCAGCATTATCACAGCTTGAAGAAACCTAATTACCGTGACTAAACGGTCACGTGGTAATATGGTCACCGCAACAGCCCTAGGTAAGACCTTGTGTAAACAAACATATGATGGTAAACAAATAAATCACCTACAGTATATCAGTACATACATCAAACTGAATAAGGGCGTATTTTTTTTAGGTTTCCAATGCCAGACCAGACGATACCAAGATCAGACTGGAAGACCTGTCCAATATTTTGGCCAGTGTCCACAATGTTCAGGGAAAACAAGAAAGCATTGATTCCAGACTTAACACACTGAAAAGGTAGGCAAACTACCCTGGCTATCAAATGATGATTAGAAAGTAGTAGGGATGTGTTGGTTTGTAGGCAGTTCTATGCTGATGCTTGAATGCATGTCTACAGAGATAATGAAGGTCTATGGAGGGAAATATCCGACATGAGACAGAAGCATTCCCAACAGCAGCAAATCATTAAGAAGGTGGGGCAAAACATTTGGCACTAAGAAGTACTTTCCATATTCAGTGGGAATTGAATTGGAAACAATTTGCTCACGATAAAACCGCTTAACAATTGGCCTCTAAGGTATAATATTTCAGTCTAAATATGGTAATAATTGTCTTTATTCATTGCAGTTGATACAATTCATCCTCACATTGGTACAGAAGAACCGGATGAGTTTAAAACGCAAGAGGTAAGGCTTCATAGTGTAGCAATTCTTCCTCTGAATGACATCATTGATTACTAAACATGATTCATTTTACATCTCCATTTTACAGGCCTATTCTACTGAACAGCAATGGAAAGAAGCCTAAATACATCCATGAAATCTACGACGAACCTCCTCTGGACCAAAACAAAGTATGTGTAGAGGTCTGAATGGGGTTGCCTCCTAATGTAAGGTGTACATGGTGGTGTCCATCCAATCAGTAATGAAACTAGCAAATAGATGTCTTTTTCTTGACAATATTAAGATTTCTTCCATAATATGAGTTATTTCAAAAGTCTGTTTTCTCAATGTAAGCTATTCTTTATTATTATTAGTATTATATTATTATTATTATTAGTATTACTGTTATTATTATTATATATTGTATTTTTTTATACCCCCTTTTCTATGCAATTTCATCATCCAGTTGGTAGTTCTAGTCTTGTCCCATCACTAACTCCTGTACGGACTCGGGAGAGGCGATGCCGCACTGCTTCTTGACACAATGCACGCTTAACCCGGAAGCCAGCCGCACCTATGTGTCGGAGGAAACACTGTACACCTGGCAACAGTGTCAGCGTGCACGCGCCCGGCCCGCCACAGGAGTCGCTACAGTGCGATGGGACAAGGACATCCCGGCCTGCCAAACCTTCCCCTAACCCGGACGACGCTGGGCGTCGCCTCATGGCTCTCCCGTTCGCGGCCGGCTGCAACACAGCCCGGTATCGAACCAGGATCTGTAGTAACACAGCTTGCGCTGCGATGCAGTGCCTTAGACTGCTGCGCCACTCGGGAGGATGTAAGCTATTCTAAAGATGTACATTTTAAACTCTCCCAGCCCTCTGTCAGTGGTTTGAAGAGCGCTGATCTTACTGACGATGTTGTCATCTGTGATGTCACTGACGATGACACAGAGATCACAGAGGGCCCTTCAAGAGTATTGGATCAATCGTAAGCCAACATAAACATTTTAGTTTCATGTAAATTTCCATGTTCCATCATCTGTCCTCATGCCTGTTCTCCTCTCCTCTCCATCATCTGTCCTCATGCCTGTTCTCCTCTCCTCTCCATCATCTGTCCTCATGCCTGTTCTCCTCTCCTCTCCATCATCTGTCCTCATGCCTGTTCTCCTCTCCTCTCCGTCATCTGTCCTCATGCCTGTTCTCCTCTCCTCTCCGTCATCTGTCCTCATGCCTGTTCTCCTCTCCATCATCTGTCCTCATGCCTGTTCTCCTCTCCTCTCCGTCATCTATCCTCATGCCTGTTCTCCTCTCCGTCATCTATCCTCATGCCTGTTCTCCTCTCCGTCATCTGTCCTCATGCCTGTTCTCCTCTCCTCTCCGTCATCTGTCCTCATGCCTGTTCTCCTCTCCTCTCCATCTGTCCTCATGCCTGTTCTCCTCTCCATCATCTGTCCTCATGCCTGTTCTCCTCTCCTCTCCATCATCTGTCCTCATGCCTGTTCTCCTCTCCTCTCCATCATCTGTCCTCATGCCTGTTCTCCTCTCCTCTCCATCATCTGTCCTCATGCCTGTTCTCCTCTCCTCTCCATCATCTGTCCTCATGCCTGTTCTCCTCTCCTCTCCATCTGTCCTCATGCCTGTTCTCCTCTCCTCTCCATCTGTCCTCATGCCTGTTCTCCTCTCCTCTCCATCTGTCCTCATGCCTGTTCTCCTCTCCTCTCCATCTGTCCTCATGCCTGTTCTCCTCTCCTCTCCATATGTCCTCATGCCTGTTCTCCTCTCCATCTGTCCTCATGCCTGTTCTCCTCTCCATCTGTCCTCATGCCTGTTCTCCTCTCCATCTGTCCTCATGCCTGTTCTCCTCTCCATCTGTCCTCATGCCTGTTCTCCTCTCCATCTGTCCTCATGCATGTTCTCCTCTCCATCTGTCCTCATGCCTGTTCTCCTCTCCATCTGTCCTCATGCCTGTTCTCCTCTCCATCTGTCCTCATGCCTGTTCTCCTCTCCATCTGTCCTCATGCCTGTTCTCCTCTCCATCTGTCCTCATGCCTGTTCTCCTCTCCATCTGTCCTCATGCCTGTTCTCCTCTCCATCTGTCTCATGCCTGTTCTCCTCTCCGTCTGTCCTCATGCCTGTTCTCCTCTCCGTCATCTGTCCTCATGCCTGTTCTCCTCTCCGTCATCTGTCCTCATGCCTGTTCTCCTCTCCGTCATCTGTCCTCATGCCTGTTCTCCTCTCCGTCATCTGTCCTCATGCCTGTTCTCCTCTCCGTCATCTGTCCTCATGCCTGTTCTCCTCTCCGTCATCTGTCCTCATGCCTGTTCTCCTCTCCGTCATCTGTCCTCATGCCTGTTCTCCTCTCCGTCATCTGTCCTCATGCCTGTTCTCCTCTCCGTCATCTGTCCTCATGCCTGTTCTCCTCTCCGTCATCTGTCCTCATGCCTGTTCTCCTCTCCGTCATCTGTCCTCATGCCTGTTCTCCTCTCCGTCATCTGTCCTCATGCCTGTTCTCCTCTCCGTCATCTGTCCTCATGCCTGTTCTCCTCTCCGTCATCTGTCCTCATGCCTGTTCTCCTCTCCGTCATCTGTCCTCATGCCTGTTCTCCTCTCCTCTCCGTCATCTGTCCTCATGCCTGTTCTCCTCTCCTCTCCGTCATCTGTCCTCATGCCTGTTCTCCTCTCCGTCATCTGTCCTCATGCCTGTTCTCCTCTCCGTCATCTGTCCTCATGCCTGTTCTCCTCTCCGTCATCTGTCCTCATGCCTGTTCTCCTCTCCGTCATCTGTCCTCATGCCTGTTCTCCTCTCCGTCATCTGTCCTCATGCCTGTTCTCCTCTCCGTCATCTGTCCTCATGCCTGTTCTCCTCTCCGTCATCTGTCCTCATGCCTGTTCTCCTCTCCGTCATCTGTCCTCATGCCTGTTCTCCTCTCCGTCATCTGTCCTCATGCCTGTTCTCCTCTCCGTCATCTGTCCTCATGCCTGTTCTCCTCTCCGTCATCTGTCCTCATGCCTGTTCTCCTCTCCGTCATCTGTCCTCATGCCTGTTCTCCTCTCCTCTCCATCATCTGTCCTCATGCCTGTTCTCCTCTCCTCTCCATCATCTGTCCTCATGCCTGTTCTCCTCTCCATCTGTCCTCATGCCTGTTCTCCTCTCCATCTGTCCTCATGCCTGTTCTCCTCTCCATCTGTCCTCATGCCTGTTCTCCTCTCCATCTGTCCTCATGCCTGTTCTCCTCTCCATCTGTCCTCATGCCTGTTCTCCTCTCCATCTGTCCTCATGCCTGTTCTCCTCTCCATCTGTCCTCATGCCTGTTCTCCTCTCCGTCATCTGTCCTCATGCCTGTTCTCCTCTCCGTCATCTGTCCTCATGCCTGTTCTCCTCTCCGTCATCTGTCCTCATGCCTGTTCTCCTCTCCGTCATCTGTCCTCATGCCTGTTCTCCTCTCCGTCATCTGTCCTCATGCCTGTTCTCCTCTCCGTCATCTGTCCTCATGCCTGTTCTCCTCTCCGTCATCTGTCCTCATGCCTGTTCTCCTCTCCTCTCCTCTCCGTCATCTGTCCTCATGCCTGTTCTCCTCTCCTCTCCTCTCCGTCATCTGTCCTCATGCCTGTTCTCCTCTCCTCTCCTCTCCGTCATCTGTCCTCATGCCTGTTCTCCTCTCCTCTCCTCTCCGTCATCTGTCCTCATGCCTGTTCTCCTCTCCTCTCCGTCATCTGTCCTCATGCCTGTTCTCCTCTCCTTCATTCTTAGGGATGTAGAAATAGTTGAGGTCTCCAACAGCAATACTGTGTCACAGACAGACAGCGCTGACAGTACAGGACAGACCAACTCTTTGGTAATCGAACCAGAAGAGACCACCATAAGCACATATGATAGCCTTCCTACAAGCAGCACCTTGCTGCTCAACAAACCGTCAGGCTTGAGCCTGGAGGATCCCATGAAGATGATGGACTCAATCCTCAATGAGAGTGGAGCTATTTCTCAGAATATCAACCTCCTCGGCAAGTAAGTGGACTTGACTAACTACCTTTGTGGCCTGTAGTTCCTGAAGAACTTGAGAAGACTCTCTCACAATATGTTCCATATTACTGCGTAGCATTTTTGCATTTGTAAGGATATAGGCCTATTGAATTATTGTCTCGGCTTACAGTTAATGGGCATCCAAATGTTTTAACAGGGTTGAGCTGATGGACTACTTGGACAGCATTGACTGCAGTTTGGAAGACTTTCAGGCTATGTTGTACAGGAAGCAGTTCAGCATTGATCCAGATATTTTAGAGGTATGCTTTTCATATTGAAATATAATAGTGCATTACATTTCTGTATGTCATGATGAACAGGGAAGTTGATATGCCCCAGAGGTTTATGTTAATACATGTCCATCCAAAATCTACAGTGATACACTTACAGTGATAGAATTACCTGGTTCCCCCAATCATGTTTCGCCACAGAATCGACGTAATTACACCCCAAGTCTGAATTGAATTGTCCTTTTATTTTGTGCTTCTGAATACTCATTCATTTCACTCAATTATGTCATCTTTAGCAGAGTGGTGATTCTAAAGAAAATGCAGGGCTGCTATCCAGAGGAGGCAAGTCTGGCTTCTCTGCAGACAACCAGCTGGTCCAGTACACGTCCTGCCCTCTGCTGGCCTTCCTGGATGGCTGCACCCCTTTGACATCAGAGGCAGACAGCAGCACAGCCACAGAGCTGGGTGACAGCCTGCTGCAGCACATCAGTGAGGTCCCCACAGACCTCCTGGAGCCAGATGAGCCTCCACGGAGCTCTCTGATCCGTCTGGAGCCCCTGACTGAGGCAGAGGCCAGCGAGGCAACGCTCTTCTACCTGTGTGAACTCAACCCAGAAGGCGACACCACTGACTCGACGCAGCTGGAGATTTAACAAGGTTAACCAAGGAGCAGAAAAAGGATTGGACCTTTTTGTAGATACTCGTCAAAATGATGATCTATTTACTTTCCCCCCGTATCTATTGGTACATTTCTGTCCGCAGGTCAATATCATTCCGTCGTTTAGACATTGTTTCTTCATTATTTCCACTAACAGCTGTACTTAAACCCTGACAAAGATGAGGCTGCAATTGTTGGTTTAGGTTTCAGCATTTATTGTAAAAAAGGGTATGTTTCACTATGTATTACTGATGTCTGTATTATGTTTTAAGGATCAAAATCTTTAATGAACAAAAAAAAAACAGAAGTGCCTGCATCATATTGCTGTGTACCGTGTTAAGATTCGTAGATTGTCACTGTTACAAGCTTCGCAATGACATTAAAATAACAGCAAACGTATCATTACATTCTGAAAGCTTTGTTCTGTAGGTGAAGGTAGTAATGAAGTGGTAGAATTCAAGAAAACAAAGGTGGGTTACAGTGACCTTTAATACATGGCAAAAACAATTCAGTCTGCTATAAATACTGAATACACATTTCTAGTATGTTAAAGCATCTACAAAATGACTTATCTACTGAACATCAGTATTTGACGTTAAGATAACTAATCATAGGTAACAGAGTACACAACTGAGATACTAATATTTGACCCATAACACAAGATGTGCAATGTTGCAAAAAGTAAAGCTGTAGTTTCAGTTTTGCAATTTGGGAGGATGTTCTGAAAAGGAAAGCAAAGCATGATGGTAGATTAGCCTATAATAGCATGCCAATGGTACATCACTGATGGAAATTAACCCAGGATTACAACAATGAGCTAATATCCGAAACCCTGCACTTCATTGCAACATATGCATAACTTAAAGCAAAGTGTAGCATATTATCAAAACATCAAGCAGTCTTGCCCAGTTCTTTCCGAATGTCTCTTATCCAGAATCAATTACAGTCCTCACTTCTTTCACTGACCCAACTGACAATCTCTCCAAGCCCCAGCAACCTTTACAACCCCAACTCTGCAAAAAACAGTCTAATTTTGCAATAGGATAAAACATAAGAATACTATAGCATGCGTACAGTTTATTAACACAAAGTGTGGGTGGGTTATCCACGGGGAATGCACATACAGTATTTACAGAGCTTGTTCACCTTACGAGTTGAATATTCAATATTATCATGAGCAAATGATTGCACCGCCCCATTCTTTGGATCATCAGTCGAAGTCTCGGTTGACCAGGACCAGTGGGGCTGCCAGGGTCCACACATAGAGGGCAATGCAGAACCAGCTGGAGGAGATCTTCACCCACACAGAGGGCCACTTGCTGGTCAGGGTCTCATAGTTGGCATCAGGGCTGAGAAAATCAAAAACAGACAAGTCGTGAACGCGAGAGGGATATATGCGGTAAAGAGGTCAATCAAAACAATGGAATTGCCATGGAAACACAATCTAATTTAGGCTATTGTGTGTGTGTATATCACACTATGTTGAGGTAAACATCAGAGTATAATGCTTGTATGGATGTCAACCCCAATACATGTTCATGCAACCCTTAACCAATCAATGGCATTAGAGTTAGATAGATAGATAGATAGATAGATAGATAGATAGATAGATAGATAGATAGATACTTTATTGATCCCCCGGGGGGGAAATTTCATAAAAACGACTGACCATCACTGATTTCTGTTTACAAGCTATGCTAACCATCTTATACGAACAGGAGTTAGCATTTAGCAGTCACTGAAAAGGGACAACTTCTACATGTTATGCAGTGAAAACAGCCACATACTGTATATCCATACTGGACTTAAGTAACCAGTTTTGACGAATATCCACTTCGTTAGATCAGATTTCTTGACTGTGCACCAACCTGGTCAAGGGAACTATTTTACCGGTATTTTTTTTACCGCATCTATTGGCTACCTTTTAAATACGTGACCTGTGTATATTTTCACAATATTCAATACTTAGGCTGCAGACTCATTACTGCAATTGCCTAGTGATCATCCTACCAGAGCAGATCACCCAGGAGAGAGAGAGAGATACACACCTGTACCAGTTGGTGAGTGTCATCATGATGTAGAGGGAGGCCAGGAAGAGCATGAAGTGGAAGAAGGAGTAGCTGTAGGTAACTCCGTCCTTCTCGTTGTCCACCGCACGGGTCTCACCGTCTTCCACGTCAAAGTTCACAGGGTGGTGGCCATCCTCGATCAGGGAAGACTCGTCACTGGTCAGAGTCAGTTTGTTCACCTGGGTGTTGGAGGAGTTGCGGACGCTAGAGAAGTGAATGGACAACATGTTATTTTCAGGGTCCATATCAACTGAACAAAGCTGGTAAATTGCACTGCAGACATTGTTGTTTGGGTCTGACCTGTTTTCTTACCTCGAGTACAGAACACACATCAGGAACAGGACCAGCCCCACAATGCCCTGGGCATCCCACCACTGAACAACAGGGTGGTCCTTACCAGCTGGGGTGGTGTTGTTGAGGCCAATGATACCTAACAAGCTTGGGTTGCATTTCCTGTCTGGGGATGACAAAGACAAACACATTTCCTCAAGTGCGTGTCTTGATGAAGAGCCACTTATAGGTGTTTCACAGACATTTCATCATTAAAATCCTCACCTGGCTCGTTGGTCATGGCAGACCAGGTGAGATACATGGTGTACAGAGTCACAATGGAAGACTGCAGCAACCCGGACCTTGGCTGGGATTCCTGTTGAGAAAAGGGGTGAAATAACACCAAGATGTAAATGTGTCAGAACATATTATAATTACATGTTTTTATACAAGATGAATGCCCAGAGACTAAGGTTTTCGGGGTACAACATGCTGAGGTGACATGCTGGTCCAATGCACTTCCTTACCTGAATCTTGGGCAGGACGGACATGACTGAGGCTCCAACACACAGCAGCATGTTGACGCTGATGAAGGCCTTGTTCTCAGTGCAGCCGTCGGTGTGGGTGTAGTAGACATAGAACATGACCAGGGACACCAGAGACAGGATGTAGTTGATGGTTGTGGCAGACAGCAGAGCTGCACGGGAGGAAGGACACTCACTGGTTATTTCTGGACAATGGGAGTTCGGGAAGTGTTGACACAGAGCATTGCTTTAACTCAGCCTGTCACCACTGCATTTTCACAAGGTATTCTTATAGAGAAGCGCCAGTTGATTACCATACCTGCATACCAGCAGCGAGAGTTGCCCTCCTCCATCTTCTCCACCCAGGACTCATTCCAGGAGTGGGCAAAGTCAATCAGCAGGACCAGCTGGATCAGTATGAAGCAAAAAGCTCCAGCCATTCCTATGTAGAACCAAACTAAGGGAGGGGAGGGCAAAGTGTGAACAACTTAAAATAGCTGTAGGCTAAGTGAGTATTATTAGCTAAACTTGTATTTCCATGAGACAGAAAACATTACCAGTTGTGAAGGGACCCTCTGGAATGAAGAATGCACCGACGGTAATGGCAGTCGCAGCAGCAAACTTGAAGAACCAAAACCTAAAAGAAAGCGTACGGATTTTAACTGATCGACCTGTTTGAACTTAAATAAACTTATGGATACCCTTGTTCCTTAATTATCTTCCTGCGTTGCAGTATATAATGCTTACTGATATTGTCATTAGCCATATAAAAATAAGACACAGAGTGCTATTTACCCATTGTGTACAGCAGCTCTGGGATCCTGGCTACTCTTGACTTTGACCATGAGGAGGGAGAAGAGCAGGAAGAACATGGCCATGCCGAAGCAGACGCGGTACACAGCCTTGTAGCCGACTAAGACATCACAGTTGATATGACCCTCCACACCTGGAATTGATGTACCCATTCCGCCATCACAGAATCCTGGAATCTGCACAAGTAATTAGTCAGGCCAAACAAAAATGTGTAGAATTAGTTGTCTTAATTGTAAATGTTGTATATCAAATACATAACCACATAGCTAGGTACCTTCTTGAGCTGCTCCTCCATCCCTGGCATGAGCATAATGCATGCGATGCCCACGCCCAGCAGGAGGAAGAAGGCATAGATGAGTCGGGTGACAGTGGAGTTATTCCTATTGGGGCAGCATTTGCACAGCAGGCAGGGTGTAGTGCCACACAGGCAGGGGATCTACAAGGGAATGAGGTTAAACATGATTAAAACCAACTAGCTAAATCATACTAGTATTGAACTGATGCTGACAGAATAATACATTTGCCCACCGCTGAATGGTTTTACAGTTAAAATATAGCCCAGGTACAAAGTCAATAGGGTTTTCATTCATTGATAAGGTGTAATAAATCTATGTAGGGTTGACGTAACATCAACACACTGTTGTTTTTGCCAAGTTCCTAACAGAGTTGGAAACCAGATCTGGCCATGCAGGTGTCAAACCTGGGCAGTTACACTTGTAGCTTGAAAACGGTTTCAGGAATAGGATGAACGTTAGTTCAACTGAAACAATACCAGACACCTGCATATCTGAACTGAGTCCTGTTCAAGAGTCTTTTTATTAACCGCGTTTCACAATCCACCGGTAGACGAACTGGAGACGTCATAGTTAACGTTATCTGACGTTTGGTTGTTTTGACGGCAATATTTCCAAGTACCGGGAGGTAGATTACTTAGCTATCAATGACAAAGTGGCAATCTAGACAGTTCTCAAGTAGAATGGACAAATGTACACGTAGAGGAGCAATAAAAGAAAAGCAAGTTAACCGTGCGTGGTTAACGTTAATGACCATAAAAACAACTGTCAACCTGCATATGACGACTGTTTATCAGTAACATGATGATCATTTTAACCATCTAACGTTAGCTAGCTACAATTACCTAATTAAATGGTGGTCATGTTTTAGAAAGATTATCCGGGGCCAATGTCTTTGATTAAAAGGCAATGCATCAGGCCAGCCAGACCAGGGAACCAGACGGAACCAGACCAGGGAACCAGACCAGGGAACCACCCTGGATCCTGCAGGTCCACTAACGGTCAGATCACTGTAGCCGGGAGAATTTAGTTGATTCGGACCGTTTGTTAAAATAGTGGATCTGATGTCGACTTTTATTTTAATTAAGAAAAAACCCAAGGCTTACCCAACTCGCCATGGAGCACAGTCCGAGAACGGCCCCCATGATGTGTTGCTGTTATAATAATGATCTGTGCTGTGAGAGATGGATGCTTACCGTCTGTTTTCGTGCATACCGCCACCTACTGTACCGGTGCAATGAGGCCATTCAATTCTTCATAGGGTAATACAAAATGGGAACATTGCCCTGCCAACTATTAACCCTCTCAAAAAAAACATTCCACTATTTAATCCTATCTAGTCCTACTCCAGACCAACGTCTGAGAGGACAGAACACTACCACAAAAAAAACCTTGCAATCCCAAGTACTTCTCTGCCGAAGCCACCACAAACACTATTTTCTGTGACTTACGATCCATTTCTACAGTACAATTGACAACCATGGCTATGAATGCTAAAAGGCACACCTTTCTGAAGCACATATTCTTCCCATCACTCTCTCTTGGTCTCTGCCTATCCACAGGAATCCTCTCAGTATCCCTCACCCAGTACCCATCTTCCTCTACCACTCTCTTCACTGCTTCGCCATACAACACTTTCTGTACCACTCTGACCATGGCAACCTCAACCTGCCTTTCTCTCACCGGACACCTCCGATCTCCAGCCTCATGGGCAACCCCACAGCTAACACAAACAACTTTCTCCACCACTACAGATTCCTTTGTCTCATGCCCTCCTGCACACTTCTCACATCTAGGAATCTCCCTACTACACACTGCTTTAACATGCCCATAAACGTGTATTTTTGGAACATAAGTTCTCATGGGATAACTTACACTTCCAAACTTGACCTTGTTGGCAAAGACTCTACATCAAAACTCAGCAGGACAGACAATGTCTTCTCCACTTCCCCACGCTCTCCACAAGATCTCCATCGCACCAAACGGCGGGCATCACAGACACCACTCCAATTCAACTGATCCTCCTCAACACTTAATGCCACCACCATTTTCACTTCTTTCTTTAAATGTTGAAATTCTTCAGCCTTTCCTGGAACTACGACCAAAAAGAAGCTACATATGGACAGAGATGGGCACAAATACATCAAAAAGTATCTTGTTACAAATTATAAATACTTGCTCATCAAATGTAACTAAATTAAATTAAATAAAATACAAAATACTGGTGTGAGAAAAAGTATTTAAGTAATTTGTAATTTGAAAACACCAAAATACATACAGAATTATCTAACCCTATTCTAGGCATTTAGCAGATGGCTTTTTCAGGAGGGATTTACAAAAGGTGCAACAGTAGAGTGAGATAATTTCCTAGATCTAACTTTACAAGCAATCATTAGAAGAAGTGCAAGAGACAATGAACAGTGCCGTTACAGTACGATACAACTTTTAGTATAAGAAAAAAAGAGAATTGCTTTCCTCTCCTTAAACAACTTATAAAACAACATATTCTCCTTCCTGTACCCCCTTACACTACAATCCACTACAGTTTAGTTGTTTTTTTAGCACAACTAACTTCTCCAACAGTTCAGCGGTTAGTCGCCTTCTGTGAGGGCGGTAAACCCTGCCGGCAAAGGAAACGAGACGCTCAACTGGTGCAGACAATGGCAAAGTGGTGTTGAATCTCACGAAGAGTAGCTTGATTAGTGGATATGAATCCAGTCCTCCAGGAAGTGAAGGGTCTCCAACTGTGCTTTGCTGTGGCTTGGTAACATCTCCCTACCCACCTGGCTGACATTTCCTGTTGTTGGGATTGGAGACAGTAGACGCAGACAGTGAAACAAGGTTGTCATCTACAGTCGTGGCCAAAAGTATTGGTCTCCACAAAGTTTGCTGCTTCAGTGTTCTTAGATCTTTATGTCAGTAGTTACTATGGTACAGTGAAGTATAATTACAAGTATTCCAAAAGTGTCAAAGGCTTTCATTGACAATGACATTCAGTTTATGCAAAGAGTCAATATTTGCAGTGTTGACCCTTCTTTTTCAAGACCTCTGCAATCCGCCCTGGCATGCTGTCAATTAACTTCTGGGCCACATCCTGACTGATGGCAGGCCATTCTTGCATAATCAATGCTTGGAGTTTGTCAGAAGTTGTGGGTTTTTGTTTGTCCATCCGCCTCTTAAGGATCGACCACAAGTTCTCAATGGGATTAAGGTCTGGGGAGTTTCCTGGCCATGGACCCAAAATGTCGATGTTTTGTTCGCCGAGCCACTCCATCGCAGAGCAAGGTGCTCCATCATGCTGGAAAAGGCATTGGTCATCACCAAACTGTTCTTGGATGGTTGGGAGAAGTTGCTCTCGGAGGATGTGTTGGAGTGAGCCCACTCCCTTGGCTGAGAAGCAACCCCACACATGAATGGTCTGAGAATGCTTTATTGTTGGCACGACACAGGACTGATGGTAGCGTTTTCCGGGTTTGGCCCAAACAATCGGAAAGGGGATTCATCAGAGAAAATGACTCTACCCCAGTCCTCAGCAGTCCAATCCCTGTACCTTTTGCAGAATATCAGTCTGTCCCTGATGTTTTTCCTGGAGAGAAGTGGCTTCTTTGCTGCCCTTCTTGACACCAGGCCATCCTCCAAAAGTCTTCGCCTCACTGTGCGTGCAGATGCACTCGCACCTGCCTGCTGCCATTCCTTAGCAAGCTCTGCACTGGTGGTGCCCGATCCCGCAGCTGAATCAACTTTAGGAGACGGTCCTGGCCCTTGCTGGACTTTCTTGGGCACCCTGACGCCTTCTTCACAACAATTGAACCTCTCTCCTTGAAGTTCTTGATGATCCGATAAATGGTTGATTTAGGTGCAATCTTACCAGCAGCAATATCCTTGCCTGTGAAGCCCTTTTTGTGCAAAGCAATGATGACGGCACGTGTTTCCCAGGTAAAAATGGTTGACAGAGGAAGAACAATGATTTCAAGCACCACCCTCCTGTTAAACCTTCCAGTCTGTTATTCTGACTCAATCAGCATGACTACCCACCACTGCGACCTGTACGCTCTCGTTGGCTGGCCCTCATTACATATTCATCGCCAAACCCACTGGCTCCAGGTCATCTATAAGTCTTTACTAGGTAAATCCCTGCCTAATCTCAACTCGCTGGTCACCATAGCAACACCCACCCGTAGCATGCGCTCCAGTAGGTATATTTCACTGGTCACCCCTAAAGCCAACACCTTCTTTGGCCGCCATTCCATCCAGTTCTCTGCTGCCAATGACTGGAACGAATTGCAAAAATCCTTGAAGCTAGAGGTTCCTATCTCCCTCACTAACTTTAAGCATCAGCTGTCAGAGCTGCTTATCGATCACTGCACCTGTATATAGCCCTTCTGTAAATAGCCCACCCTACTACCTCATCCCCATATTTATTATTTTAGCTCATTTTGCACTCCAGTATCTCTATTTGCACATCATCATTTGCACATCTATCAGTCCAGTGTTAATTCTAATCTGTAACTTATTTCGCCACTATGGCCTATTTATTATCCTACCTTCCTAACCTTACTGCATTTTGAACTACATTTGCACACTCTGTATATAGATTCTCTATTGTGTTATTGACTGTACGTTTGTTTTATTCTCATGTGTAACTGTGTTGTTTTTTGTCGCACTGCTTTGCTTTGTCTTGGCCAGGTCGCAGTTGTAAATGAGAACTTGTTCTCAACTGGCCTACCTCGTTAAATAAAGGTGAAATAAATAAAACATTTAAAAAAAATAGCAAGTGTCTTCACTGACATTTTCAACATGTCCCTGACTGAGTCTATAATACCAGAGGAAGGCCCCCCCAAAAATGTTTTGCCAAAGACTCCAGCCAGCCTAGTCATAGACTGTTCTCTCTACTACCGCACAGAAAGCGGCTACTCCTGTTTATAATCTATGCATAGTCACTTTACCTCTACCTACATACATATTACCTCAATTACCTCGACTAACCTGTAGCTCCACACATTGACTCTGTACCGGTACTTCCTGTATTTAACCACATTACTAACCTGTAGCTCCTCACATTGACTCTGTACCGGTACTTCCTGTATTTAGCCACATTACTAACCTGTAGCTCCGCACATTGACTCTGTACCGGTACTTCCTGTATTTAGCCACATTACTAACCTGTAGCTCCGCACATTGACTCTGTACCGGTACTTCCTGTATTTAGCCACATTACTAAAATGTAGCTCCGCACATTGACTCTGTACCGGTACTTCCTGTATTTAGCCACATTACTAACCTGTAGCTCCTCACATTGACTCTGTACCGGTACTTCCTGTATTTAGCCACATTACTAACCTGTAGCTCCTCACATTGACTCTGTACCGGTACTTCCTGTATTTAGCCACATTACTAACCTGTAGCTCCTCACATTGACTCTGTACCGGTACTTCCTGTATTTAGCCACATTACTAACCTGTAGCTCCTCACATTGACTCTGTACCGGTACTTCCTGTATTTAGCCACATTACTAACCTGTAGCTCCTCACATTGACTCTGTACCGGTACTTCCTGTATTTAAGCCACATTATTGTTATTTTATTGTTGCTCTTTTTGTTTTTACTTTACTTTATTTAGTAAATATTTTCTTAACTCTTATTTTTCTTGAAACTGCATTGTTGTTGTTTTTTTAAGTCACTTAAGAACAAATTCTTATTTACAATGACGGCCTACCCCGGCCTCTGGGCCAATTGTGCGCCGCCCTATGGGACTCCCAATCACGGCCCGATCTGATACAGCCTGGATTAAGGATTAAGGACTTGTAAGTAAGCATTTCAGGGTAAGGTGACAAATAAAAGGATCTTATTTGATTTTCTCCAAACTCTGATGCTGCCTACCGAACTTACTAACTGTCTGGTACTCAGCACTCTATTGTCCCTCTAATCACTCTGACATCAATGCAAATGTATTCTAATCAACCCCTTCATGAAGGCTGTGTGCTCATGTTGCGCAACAATTATATAGGCTATGCAATTATATAGGCTATGAAATTATATAGGCTATGCAATACAGTCATACTGTAGCACCCTCAGAACTTCTACTTCCTGTAGCTATGGATATCGTCAATTTTGGCTTTGTACCTGTGGTAACTAGTGACAACCCCATGTATAGGGAGGACATGGCATGTCCGTTCTCTATTCTCTTTTCACTTGAGAGAGAGATGCAAAGTAAAATCTTTGCTAGGATGAAGGTGAACCAGTCTTCAAACACGCCCTTTAGTAGGCCTACAAAGAGGTATTTGAAAACGATTCCCACACAATAACATACAAACAGACATGCTCATAATAAAACCATTAGGTCTAAATGTTTTGAAGCACCAAGAAGTCAATCAGAGCCTCAAGGCTCATTCTTAAAGGTGTAGCCTGCTGATAAAGAAGAACTTCCATAAAAAACGGTTTCTGGATGCTGTGGCAAAAACAGGTTGAAATGCAAATGTTGCCTACAGCTGCGTAAATTTCTTCTTTCACTTGTCTCCTCCCCAAAACACATACTATACTGCCCCATTGATACCAATCTAACACAAACTAAACCCCTCCCTTCTAGTTCCGATATCTTTTAATTGTTCACTGGGAAACCTGCTGGGTCGCCATTTCAAGGATCTGGATTGGGCATGGCTGCAGGCAAATAGTCTTCCTTGTCATTCTAGAGCTGTCAAACTAACTCAGCTTCATTCCAGAGTCACACCACCTTTGGTGCAATTCATCGGCTTGCTCCAAGATAGTCAAATGGTGATTTTTGTTTAGCTCCAAAGATAGCTGTGCTACGCCTAGGTGGGGACATTCTTCTCCACTTCCGTCAGTCAAGACATCATCCAGGAGAAGTCTCACTGAAGTCGGATATGATGTTGCAGCACCATGAGTCGAAATGAAAACTTGTGATATTGGTAACATCATAACAGAACAGGTATGGTGCTCTGCTCTTCAAAGCTTGTGTTTGTCAGATGTCAGAACTAGGATCAAACTGTTTAGATGACATTCAGCCATCATTGCTATAAACATATGCTACCATTATGTATTGTTTTTTAAACTGTAGAAAATGTAAAAGTTATTAATTTACTTTAATAATGATGGATAATATTATGTAACCATGAAGGAGAAAACGATATAATATTAGATATTATATTACAATAGTATTTGTTTGAAACAAGAGGGGATTTCTAATAGCAAATAAACATTCAATGTCTTCTGTTTTTAAAAATATATATATTTCTTTATGACAAGAACTCTCAATGCATAGACCTGACGAGACACTTAATCTGATGATTCAAATAGACTATAAAGGTGAAACAAACGTTTAGATAAACACATCCCACAGACATCAGTTCAACATCTAGTTTTCATTAACATTTGGTTGAGTTGTCAACTATTGTGAATTCAATGTGAAATCAACAAAAAATGTCACTGTGTCATTGGATTTAGGTTAAAAGTTAGGTTGAAAAAAAAAATGGAATGCCCTTACAATCATGACTTTAGCAAAATCCAATGACTTTTCCACGTTGATTCAACATCATGACATATTAATTTGGGTCCAAATGTCGTGGAAACAACGTTGATTCAACCAGTTTCTGCCCAATGGGATGACAATAACAAACTTTGTAAAGAACTTGTTCGGTGAGAAACGCCACCCTCAACTAGACGTGTGAATTATGATGGGTATGTCAGACCAGAAGAAAGTAGGTTTCAGTATCAAGGACTCTTCTCTCAAACTTTATGTCTCTGCATGTTTATTTTCTAATTAAAAAGTGGCTTAATTGCTGGAACACATTAGAACTCAGGATAAGCCTTTATTTTAACATTAATTTATTCATTCTCACCTGGCCATAAGGGACTATGTAGGCTACTGTCTGTCTGTCTGTCTGTCTGTCTGTCTGTCTGTCTGTCTGTCTGTCTGTCTGTCTGTCTGTCTGTCTGTCTGTCTGTCTGTCTGTCTGTCTGTCTGTCTGTCTGTCTGTCTGTCTGTCTGTCTGTGTTGAATATGAGTGTGATGATGTTGATAGGTCTATCTTTAACCATAGATTGTTTTTCAAATACTTTAAAACTATTTTGGTCTAAATTTTGTCTGGAAGACAACCTTAATTTGCCTTGAGTTCCATTTGTACAAGTGCATTTGCGGGACACAAAAAAAGTAAATCAACCAAGCCAAACATTACAAAGCTCCCTAAATTGGGGAGCTGGGGCGGCAGGTAGCCGAGTGGTTAGAACTTAACTGAAAGGTTGCTGGATCGAATCCCCGAGCTGACAAGGTAAAAATCTGTCTTTCTGCGCCTGAACAAGGCAGTTAAACTACTGTTCCTAGGACGTCATTGTAAATAAGAATTTGTTCCTAACTGACTTGCCTAGTTAAATGAAGGTTAAATACATTTTTTAAAATCTGTTTGTCTCCCTCTACACAGAAATGCCTATATAAACGTATTTAGCTGATGGGATTCCTTGCCAAATGACGACAGTTTTATCACAAATGCTAAATGGACTGGTTGACTGAAGTAGGGAGCTATGTGTTCCAACAATTTACTGCAGTTTTGGAATAACTCGGTCATTTTCCTCTTAAACTACTTTGCGGTTATCACTAGTGCGGTTATCTTTGCGGTTATCACTAGTGCGGTTATCTTTGCGGTTATCACTAGTGCGGTTATCTTTGCGGTTATCACTAGTGCGGTTATCTTTGCGGTTATCACTAGTGCGGTTATCTTTGCGGTTATCACTAGTGCGGTTATCTTTGCGGTTATCACTAGTGCGGTTATCTTTGCGGTTATCACTAGTGACCACTAGTGACAAGCACACAAAAAACAACAACATGAAAACACAAATGAGCTTTTTGTCTTAATTTAAGGTTAGGGTTAGGCATAAAGTTAACAGTGTGGTTAAGATTAAAATCAGATTTTAAGAAGGGAAATTGTAGAAACAGGTAGGGTTTATGACTTTGTGGCTGTGGTAACTAACGTTAGGCTAAAGTCAGGTTTCACCCTGATAATATGCTCGTTTTATAAAGACAACGAGTGTATTTTCATCACAATCATTAAGCATAATAAACCAAATCGAACGTCTTTATATCGAAAAGAAGACGTTTTGCATGTAATTCCGAAAAATGTGGCAAATTGAGCCCCGTTTCAAATGATCACTTTTTGAGAATATCTTCCAGACGCAAGATGCGAATTCTGTTATTTTTTTATTCTGTTATGTTACATAATGTTTTTTAAAACTATAAAATAGGTGCCTTGGCTGTAATAAGGGCTCGGGAAATTAAATTAAGAAAACAAGGCCATGCCATTGCACAGCCATAGACTTCTACATGCAGCGCCACAGCTGAGGTTACTACCTGTTTGAAGATCGAGTTCGACCGTAATATAACCATCTGATATTAGTTTAAATACATCTTAAATGTAACTTTTTATTGACTGTATATATATGAGGCAATTTATCAAATAGGATTCATTATCTGTAATGGTTATGATAAATTAGGCATAATATACGTTTTATAAACGTTTTTTCAGGTGTGGTTAAAGTGTTTTGGTTAAAGTGTAGGGGACAGATTACGTTTTGTAAACATTTGTCGTAGGTGTCATCAACGTCTGGTAAACGTTGGTATTAATGTAATTTGCAACGTTGGCTATTAGTTCATTTTTAAACGTTAATGAACGTCCACCAACGCTTAACAAACGTTGGCAAACGTTGGTAATAGGTGTATTTTACAATGTTGGTTTGGTTGAGTTTCAAACGTCCATCACCGTTTGTCAATTTTTAACAAAAACGTTGATTAACGTTGGTAATAGGTGTTATATGCGACGATGGCTTCAAATAAGACAGGACATTTCAAATATATATATATATATATATATTTTTTTTTTTTTTTTTTTTTGACCAACATAGAAATACAAAATACAGCTGTTAATTACTAACTCTTGATGAACTATAATTGGATTTGTAACTAATTACGTTACTATTTCCCTTTTTTTTTTTAAACCACTGGACACATTTAATAAAATCACTGGAGTTACAAAATGTCCTCTTTAGTCAAAAAGCATTAGGGTCGACTCCATGCTTGTGTTCCTTCTGTCTCTTGGGCTTCTGTCTGTTGGGCTTCTGTCTGTTGGGCTTCTGTCTCTTGGGCTTCTGTCTGTTGGGCTTCTCTCTCTTGGGCTTCTCTCTCTTGGGCTCTTGCTTAAGCTTTCGTCTCTCTCCATTATTTCAGGTGCTGTGTTCTGAAACAAAGTAACTGAGTGTTAAAACTCATCATTGGGCTAGTAACATTTATTTGAGGGACACAGTCAGCTCGTGCTCTCTCACACAGAGCTCTTTCTATTTATCTGCGACTCTCTTCCTCTCTGGAGACAGATGTGTCAATGTTGACAAGTAACGTTACAGAAGAAGAAAGTTACCCAGCATTATAGGATAGTGGTGAAGTAAACAAACATGGCTGAACCCATGAAGTAGACCTGTCAACAGCTTAACAGGTTGTATAGTTACTAATGTATTGTTAGGCATAACTTTAGTTAGGCATAAAGTCGTAGCTACTGCTGTTACTTTGCTAATGTTTTGCTTTGTGGATTACTACGGTATTTAGTTAGACTAGGCTAAACATCCATTTGTTGTGTTAGCGAGCTACGACGGAGTCAATCATACAAAGGAATTATTCAGAGAAATTACAATGAAGAGCAACATTTTCATGTAAGTAAAACGCTTGTGCTATTGTTGCGTACTGTTACTGGTTAATGAACACAACATATCTGATGTAGAACTCCACCTGTCCTACCTTTGATCTGTATTTGTTGGCCCCCTCCTTAAATGGCACATGCTTCAGGCATTCACCGATTTCAGTCTCACACTCAGTGATTTCGCCCTCTTTGTGGCGTCTGCTGCAGGCCTCAATGAGATTGAAACGCATCATCATTCAGTTTAATTAGCAGTAAAGCAGCACAATATGGTATTATACTGTAGAACTAGGACAAGGAGGACAATGGATTCTGGGTAAATAGATGCTGGTTGTCTTCTGAGCTACAAATAATAAAGGTTCTACTAGGGTATCTGGTATAAATGTACTGTTGGGCTCTACTAACGGAGGTTGACTATGTACTGTAACGGATATGCAAAATTGATTCTCAAAAGGTTCTACAGCTGCAACATCGAGAGCATCCTGACTGGTTGCATCACTGCCTGGTATGGCAACTGCTCGGCCTCCGACCGCAAGGCACTACAGAGGGTAGTGCGTACGGCCCAGTACATCACTGGGGCCAAGCTTCCTGCCATCCAGGACCTCTATACCAGGCTGTGTCAGAGGAAGGCCCTAAAAATTGTCAAAGACTCCAGCCACCCCAGTCATAGACTGCTCTCTCTGCTACCGCATGGCAAGCGGTACCGGAGCACCAAGTCTAGGTCCAAAAGGCTTCTCAACAGCTTTTACCGCCAAGCCATACCTGAACAGGAAATTAAATGGCTACCCGGACTATTTGCAATGTGTCCCGCCCTGTTGGTGATGTTCTTGTTGAGTGTGCTCTCTAAATGACTTGTCAGTGCGTGCCTCTAGATCTTCTACAGCCTGATATGTAACTCGCCCAAGCCAGACTCCCTTCTGGGTGCATCTCTCACATCCGTAGTATCCTGAGAATTGTTTGATCCCTTTCACCATGGCTCTGGCTGATGCGTCACACACTACACATGTCAGAAGGATTTTTACTAGCCTGCCCCTATACACCATTCCATCATCTTGAAGCTTCTTCATCTCTTGTGTGGTATCATTAAGAAAGTCGAGGTTACGACCAGGTTACGGTTTTTGAGCTCTTGAATAGGGGTAGTCCATCAACATTCAGAAACACATTCAAATATCCCTTGGCCCAAATATGTCATAAGTTCTTCTCCAGCATGTTCTCTACTCACAAAAACACATAGTCAATGCCAGAATTCATTTCGATCCGCACATGTTTATCAGTTTTTAAGTGTGCGTGCACTACATGGCAGATCATCAACTTCATGTTGTTCAGTGTCTTGAGAAAACCATCTGCTGCGGTGTGCTTTATAATTATTTATAATTATGCTGTAACTGTTGATAGAAAACAGAGATTGCCATGTTTAAATGCAAGGTGACTTGATCTAAATGACATTGAAACATCAGTGTCAGCGAACACACCCGGGGCTTGCTTTGAGAAATCCAAAGCAGCAGTAACTTACTTGGCAAAAGGAGAACGATGAACAGTTAGATAGTGTTAATAAGCCTAGTTTACTCTAACATTTGTCAACCTAGCTAACGTTAACTTTACGTTAAGTGCGTCAACTGAATTAGGTAGGCTAACGTTAGCTAGCGTTACCTTGTACTAAAACGTTAACTTACTTAACGTGGTCGCGCGCATCGGCATTCCGCAAACAGCGTAATGGAAATGTGCGTTTCTATGGCAATGGAAGCGCAAGCAAATGTTAATTTTGAAACCTAGTGACAACGTTTAGAAACATTGGCCAAGAGTTCCCTTTCATACGCGTCAAACCCTAATCTCAACCTGTTGGCAACGTTGGAATATGTTTCAAATACATTTATTTTTAAACATTTATTTAAGAATGTTGAGAGAACATTGTTACAACGTTTGTTTTTGCAACACCAATATACAACCTTTTCCAACCTAAGTCCAACGTTGGTTTAGGTTCCAGGAATGTTTTGTGCTACTTGGGTAGATAAATGCCCCCCAAAAATGTCCAGTGCTGCCCATTTTTTTAAATTGGTTCTCCAATATGCCCATCCCTACTATCTCTAACAGCTCTGCTTTGTGAACAGCCAGCACCACCAGCAAGTTTTTCTGTGTGTAAGTGATTGTGTCTACACTTCTTACCCCTCACCTTCTCTCCCCCTCTCCTTCTCCTTCTCCTTCTGTTGACCCAGACCCAGCCATGAGGGACCGTCTGAGCCACCTACAGGAGTTGTCCCAGTCCAATGGCCATGTGGAGCAGATGGTCTACGCCGAGTCCGTCTCTGGGGAGTCCTTTAGCAACGTGGACCTGGAGCAGGAGCTCCCTCACCAAGCCGTGGTGTGGGACAACACCCCTGAACTGGGGGAGGTCTTCTCCCAGTCCCAGGAGGTCCACCGTGAGGTCCAGCTCATCCTCCTGGAGATCAAACGCCTCCGCGAGCAGAATGCCCGCATGCTCCAGGGCACCACTAGCATGTCGGTCGTTAAGAGGGACTCCAACGCCATAGCAGCTGACATCAAGGCCCGCGCTGAGTGTGTGCTGACGCGCCTCAAGGACATGGCCGCCGCAGGGCGGGAGCTGGAGGCAGAACACGGCTCCAATACCGCTGTGACGCGCATTGCCAGGACCCAGTATGCCTGCCTAAGCAACGGCTTCCGTGATGCCATGTTCGACTACAACGAGGCAGAGATGAGCCATCGGGAGAGCTGCAAGACCCACATTCAGAGGCAGATGGAGATTGTGGGGCGGGAGGTGACGGGCGAGGAGGTGGAGGAGATGATCGAGACAGGCCAGTGGAACGTCTTCAATGAGAACATCCTGTCAGAGGGCAAGACGGCGTGCTCGGCGCTCAATCAGATCGAGAGCCGCCACCGGGAGCTGCTAGACCTGGAGAGCAGAATCCAGAGCATCCATGAGATCTTCCTGGATGTAGCTCTGCTGGTGGAGGAGCAGGGGCCCATGATGAACACCATCCAGGCCAACGTCCAGAACACAGACATGGCCATCCAGGAGGTCCTGGTCAAATTCAGCAATGCCAAGCGCCACGACAAGAACAACCCCTTCAAGAAGATGTTCTGCAGCTGCTTCCCCTGCGTCAACTGAGGCAGAGACTAATGAGACTAAGGAAGAAGACTGGGGCTTCTGAGGGATGTTCCATAAAGGTTGAAATATATCCAGATTCATACACTAGAAGGGCGGAATCCTAATTTGAGATTATATGGGCATGTACAACTCAGAAGTTGGTTTAAATGGTATATTAATGTCAATTGGAGATTTATGCGTGAAGAATTTGAGTTGCGTAAGAGGTTAGGATTTGTCACTGAGTGACTGAGATGTCATAGCATGACTATGCACCTACAGATTAGGATGAAAAGAGTTGTATGGGCCAGAAAGTAAAATATATTTTTACTTCTAATGTGTTGTCCTGGTGAAGTTGTCAACATTTGTCATGAAACATTTTTGTAGCCTTAGTAAATATTGCCATTAGCATCAATTAAAGAGTGGTTGATAGGAGAGTTCAAACTTTAAAGCCAGATTTGAAAAAGTAGAATCTCACTTTAAAGTCTGAACCCTCCTATCAACCACCCTTTAATGCATACCAATGCTATACTTTGGAGGAGTCTGCTAAATAATTATATTGTTTGGCCATCTTTAGTCATGCTTCTCCTCAGCCACTGGAGTACATCTAACATATATCACTGCCTTTCTAGAAAAAATATACAGCCATAGAAACATTTGTTTTCTGCCCTCCTATAATTAATTCCCTCTACCCTTAACAGTATATTAATCTCTACAGGATCGTGTCCCGCCCTCGGGACCCTTGAGCTAACTTGCGCTAATGTGATTAGCATGACGTTGTAAGTAACAAGAACATTTCCCAGGACATAGACATATCTTATATGGGCAGAAAGATTACATTCTTGTTAATCTAACTGCACTGTCCAATTTACAGTAGCTATTAGTGAAAGAATACCATGCTATTGTTTGAGGAGAGTGCACAGTTTTGTACTTGAAAATGTATAAAACAAACCAATAGGCAGATTTGGGCAGACTTGATACAACATTTTGAACAGTAATGCAATGGTTAATTGGATATGTCTAAAACCTTGCACATACACTGCTGCCATCTAGTGGCCAAAATCTAAATTGCGCCTGGATGCCTAAGTAATATTATGTCCTTTCTCTTGCATTTCACTGATTATGTGACAAAAAACAAGAAGAAATGCATGTTTTTTCCGTTGTATTATCTTTAACCAGATCAAATGTATTATATTCTCCTACATTAATTTCACATTTCCACAAACTTCAAAGTGTTTCCGGGGCGGCAGGTAGCCTAGTGGTTAGAGTGTTAGGCCCATAACTGGAAGGTTGCAGGATCAAATCCCCGAGCTGACAAGCTAAAAATCTGTCGTTCTGCCCCTGAACAAGGCAGTTAACCCACTGTTCCTAGGCTGTCATTGTAAATAAGAATTTGTTCTTAACTGACTTGCCTAGTAAAATCAAGGTTAAAATAAAAAAAAAATGGGATCAAGAACATGCATATCCTTGCTTCAGGTCCTGAGCTACAGGAAGTTAGATTTGTGTATGTAATTTTAGGTGAAAATTGAAAAAAAGGTTCCGATTGTCACGGTTGGTAGGCAGCGGCACAGGAGCCCTGTTGCGCGGGGCCGCCACTGGGGGCTCCCGGGCTTGGAACCGGCACTGGAGGTAGCGGGCTGGGAACCGGCACTGGAGGTAGCGGGCTGGGAACCGGCACTGGAGGTAGCGGGCTGGGAACCGGCACTGGAGGTAGCGGGCTGGGAACCGGCACTGGGAACTCCGGTTGGGGCACCGGCATAGGAGCCCTGATGCGCGGGGCGGCACTGGAGATTCCGGTCTGGGCACGGCACTGGGAGCGGTAACTGCTTCAAGGAAAAGGACTAGCCTACACCCAAACCTGAAAGGCGCAAACAGTAAGCAACTTCCTTCACAAGATTAGTGAAATTATCCTGAGCTTGGCTTGAATAAACCAGAGGGTGCCAATTGAGATGTATTATTGGCTCTGGAAAAAAGGTAAGTAAACATTTTAAACGATGTTGGTCATGTCTCTCCTCTAGTCTGTGCCCATGCATAACGATTGAGTGCTTGACAGTAGTAGCCTAGAATAGACTAGATTAGAAGCAGTAATTTCAGGTAATGAACTTTAATAGCACATTATACACTGAGTATAGCAAAACTAGGAACACCTACCTAATATTGAGTTTGATGTCCTTTGAGTGTTGAACCATTCTTGATACACAAGGGAAACTGTTGAGCGGAAAAACCGAGCAGCATTGCAGTTCTTGAAACAAACCTGTACCTACTACCATACCCAGTTCAAAGAACTTACATCTTTTGTCTTGCCCATTCACCCTCTGAATGGCACAATCCATGTCTCAATTGTCTCAATGCTTAAAACCTGTCTCCTTCCCCACTGATTGAAGTGTGACATCAATAAGATAGCTTTCACCTGGATTCACCTGGTCAGTCTATGCCATGTTTTGTATACTCAGTGTACTAATCAGAGTATTTGATTATTTTCACACACTCTCCCTCTCATGCTTGTAATAATATGTTTTTTTAAACATGACATGACAACTACTATTTCGAACTACCAAGACATGGTGTCCAAATGTTTGCAAATTGCAAACAGTCAATATTAGTAAACCTCCAAAACCAAGACTGGAATGTACCACTGATCATGGTAGGAGGGGTGTGCATAAGGACATGGGGATTTTGGCGGGTTCTGGTTTTGGTTGTGTATCCTGAAAAACTAGATGTTTCCTTCTCTCATTAAAATAGCTGCGATGATATGAGGAAATGCAGTATAGTTCTCTTTTGTGATGGTAACTGTGTGTGATGGTAACTCTGTTTGTGATGGTAACTCTGTTTGTGATGGTAACTGTTTGTGATGGTAACTCTGTTTGTGATGGTAACTGTTTGTGATGGTAACTGTGTGTGATGGTAACTCTGTTTGTGATGGTAACTTTGTGTGATGGTAACTGTTTGTGATGGTAACTCTGTTTGTGATGGTAACACTGTTTGTGATGGTAACTGTGTGTGATGGTAACTCTGTTTGTGATGGTAACTTTGTGTGATGGTAACTGTGTGTGATGGTAACCCTGTTTGTGAAGGTAACTGTGTGTGATGGTAACTGTGTGTGATGGTAACTGTGTGTGGTGGTAACCCTGTTTGTGATGGTAACCCTGTTTGTGATGGTAACCCTGTGTGTGATGGTAACTGTGTGTGATGGTAACTCTGTGTGTGATGGTAACTGTGTGTGATGGTAACCCTGTTTGTGATGGTAACTGTTTGTGATGGTAACTCTGTTTGTGATGGTAACTGTTTGTGATGGTAACTCTGTTTGTGATGGTAACTGTTTGTGATGGTAACTGTGTGTGATGGTAACTGTGTTTGTGATGGTAACTTTGTGTGATGGTAACTGTGTGTGATGGTAACCCTGTTTGTGATGGTAACTGTGTGTGATGGTAACTGTGTGTGATGGTAACTGTGTGTGATGGTAACCCTGTTTGTGATGGTAACCCTGTTTGTGATGGTAACCCTGTGTGTGATGGTAACTGTGTGTGATGGTAACTGTGTGTGATGGTAACCCTGTTTGTGATGGTAACTGTGTGTGATGGTAACTGTGTGTGATGGCAACTGTGTGTGATGGTAACTGTGTGTGATGGTAACTCTGTGTGTGATGGTAACTGTGTGTGATGGTAACCCTGTTTGTGATGGTAACTGTGTGTGATGGTAACTGTGTGTGATGGTAACTGTGTGTGATGGTAACCCTGTGTGTGATGGTAACCCTGTTTGTGATGGTAACCCTGTTTGTGATGGTAACCCTGTGTGTGATGGTAACTGTGTGTGATGGTAACTGTGTGTGATGGTAACCCTGTTTGTGATGGTAACTGTGTGTGATGGTAACTGTGTGTGATGGCAACTGTGTGTGATGGTAACTGTGTGTGATGGTAACTCTGTGTGTGATGGTAACTGTGTGTGATGGTAACCCTGTTTGTGATGGTAACTGTGTGTGATGGTAACTGTGTGTGATGGTAACTGTGTGTGATGGTAACCCTGTGTGTGATGGTAACCCTGTTTGTGATGGTAACCCTGTGTGTGATGGTAACCCTGTGTGTGATGGCAACTGTGTGTGATGGTAACCCTGTTTGTGATGGTAACCCTGTGTGTGATGGTAACTGTGTGTGATGGTAACCCTGTGTGTGATGGTAACTCTGTGTGTGATGGTAACTGTGTGTGATGGTAACCCTGTTTGTGATGGTAACTGTGTGTGATGGTAACCCTGTTTGTGATGGTAACCCTGTGTGTGATGGTAACTGTTTGTGATGGTAACTGTTTGTGATGGTAACTGTGTGTGATGGTAACTGTGTGTGATGGTAACTGTGTGTGATGGTAACTGAGGGAGATAAAGATAAAGAGAGAGAGCATGGCATTGCTAAAAGGTATTATGTTTTGACCACTGCTCAATCCTTGATAAACCCAGTTGGAAGGTTTAGCACCAACTACCACACATTCCGTGCTCTCACCATGTCACCAAGACAAAGGAAAAACCTGCAGAACACATTTCCTTGTTCCTGGTCAGAACCTATGTCTAAAAGCATGTGTGTCTACATTACATGCTCAGGACCCCAGCCTTCTTCCTGCGCTCTATAATGGAAGAACTCCTCCTTCGTTATAATCCCCATACCTAGGAGGAGGTCCCCCAATGTCCAGCCCTGCTTAGTCCCGTCTTGATGGTGGATTCTTCTGTCACGGTCGCTAGGAAACAGGACCCGAGGCGCAGAGCTGGAGTGTGAATACATTCCTTTATTTAGTAAAATAATGCACAAACTGAACAAAGGCGAGACAGCGACCATGAACTGGCGTGCAACAAAACCAAAGGAAACACACACAAGAATCCACACCCACACGTGGAAACAACGGAACACAAATAAAAAAACCAATTAGAGACTCAGGACAGCTGCATCTAATTGGGGATAAGACTAACTGAAAAAAAAACACCCAGAACTATTGTCAGGTCCTGACTGTGGCCATCCAACTCCCACTAGGGGGAGCCAGAGACCTGGCCTCAGTCAGGGCCTGATAGTCAATCACATTGAAGTATAAACAGTAGCCTAGGCCTATGTCAATCATAGTGAAATATAAACAGTAGCCTAGGCCTATGTCAATCATAGTGAAATATAAACAGTAGGCTAGGCCTATGTCAATAATATTGAAATAAAAACAGTAGCCTAGGCCTATGTCAATGAAATATAAATAGTAGGCTGGGCCTATGTCAATCATAGTGAAATATAAACAGTAGGCTAGGCCTATGTCAATCATATTGAAATATAAACAGTAGGCTAGGCCTATGTCAATAATATTGAAATATAAACAGTAGCCTAGGCCTATGTCAATCATAGTGAAATATAAACAGTAGGGTTAGGGCATGCAGAGGGTGGGTGACATTGTTTATTTTTATTTAACCTTTATTTAACTAGGCAAGTCAACCTATGGGACTCCCAATCAAGGCCAGTTGTGATACAGCCTGGATTTGAACCAGGATGGTGACATCTCTAGCATTGAGATGCAGTACCTTAGACCGCTGCGCCACTTGGGAGCCCATGATGGCTAGCAGTTTGGCCAGGATGCGTCTCTCCGCCACCTCCTCTAGAGTGTCAAGGCTAATCCCCAGAACAGAGCTAGCCTTCCTGATCAGCTTATTTACCCGAGAAGCATCACCGGCTTTTATGTTGGCGCCCCAGCACACTACAGACTGGTAGAAGGTAGTTTACATCACAAGGACCTGAGCCGGCTCTGGTGTTACCAGCCCATTCCAGCCTGTTGTCCATATGGACTCCCAGGAACTTGTATGACCCAACCATTTCCACATCCATCCCCTGTATAGGGACTGCAGTCAGTTGGGCCTTGGTTCTCCTGAAGTCCACCACCATCTCCTTTGTTTTGCTGATGTTGAGCTGAAGGTGGTTCTGCTCACACCACAACACAAAGTCACTGATTGTGCTCCTGTACTCCTCCTCCTGCCCACCCCTGATGCACCCTACAATTGCGTAGTCATCCTCCAATTGCCCCAAGGGCGTGATTGGGCAGTCAAGTAGCCAATACCTGTGCAGAAGGTACCTTGGGTGTTTGTGAAAGATTATGTGGAAAGTCGGGAATTTATATTTAATAATGAGTTAAAAATGTAGGATCTTAATCCTGCATCACTGAGCCTGTGTACTGTGACACCCCTCCTAGCTCTGGTCCGTTGGCAGTCACCTCTCACAAGGCCCTGCCACACTATGGTCGTATAAACAATATATTTACAATTGTTTGCATTAGAGTCAGCGATGATCCATTTAAGAGCACTGTATCTCATGTATCCCAACTGTGTCCTCCTCTCTTGCAGGCAGTCAGGATGCGGGACAGGCTGTGTCACATGCAGACTATCAGCGAGGAGCAGGATGACTGAGACAGCACTTTACGGACCAGAATATGACGTGGACAAGGTGGAGATCTCCCTGGCGGATGTGGTGTTCCAGGCCTCTTTCTCGTCCTCCTCCACCATGGACAGTATCCTGGAGGAGGCCCACTCCATGAGCCAGGAGATCTCCCTGCTCCACCTAGAGGCCCACTCCATGAGCCAGGAGATCTCCCTGCTCCACCTAGAGGCCCACTCCATGAGCCAGGAGATCTCCCTGCTCCACCTAGAGGCCCACTCCATGAGCCAGGAGATCTCCCTGGATTGCCTGGTCAAGCAAAATGAGCGCATCGGCACCACAGTCCGCAGGCTGACCACCATCAAGCATATAGGAATAATGTCTAAATGCAATATTTAATAAATCATGTAATCAATTTAATGCAATGGTAAAAAAGTTCAAAAGAAAAGTGTTGACTTGACCAGGAAATGTTGGTGTATGTGTGCGTGTGTGCCTGCGTGCGTGAGCCTGTGGGTATTCCCACAAGTGAACGTAAATGAATTGTGACTCAGGAAGAAGTTCACCTCTGTCACAAGGAAAAGTCAAACAAGTACCTAGACCTGATTCATCTGGCTCATCCAGATTTTTCCTCATGGATCATGAGTTGGCTCACTTCTTCCTAGACTAGGCAACATCATACAACCTACGGTATATTTAGATGAATGCACTATATACCACATTTGAATTTGACATAATGGCAGTTGAGTAATTTAAAACAACACCTAATAGCCCTAGCCTTGGATGCAGTGATCGAACCATGTAGGTCAGGGATGTGCAACTTTGATGGATTGGGGGTCACAAAAAAATCTCATCATGAGGGGTCCCACCCGTCCCCCAATCTCCATCAAAGACAATTACATGCACTTCTACTCATTTTGCCATGGGGCATATAGGAAAGTGAGCTGCTTAACAGCAAATGTTTGCAGTTTTTAATATGATATCTGAGTGAGAATGACTAACAAAATCAATGGGTGTTTCTCGGGCGATAATTCGACAATGATTACTACAAGTTTAGATAGCTGACCGCCAGCAGCGGTGTGTGGGTGAAATCACTGGGGAAGCCAAGCCCCCCCCCCAAAAAAAAAAATCCATATTACAACCTACACTGTATGTGTTATGATAATTGCTTTGTTTACTGTTAATTATATGCCTTGCGACCATGATATATAGGACTAAAGGCAGAGACAATAAGATGACACCTTTGTTTTATCAGAAATCCGGATAGCAACCTCTGTCCGGTGAAGTCCACGACGCATATTGCAGACAGTTACATGACCTACAACATGGTTAAGCAATTGAGAGCATCCTGTCGGGCTGTATCACCACCTGGTACAGCAACTGCACCGCTCGCAACTGCAGGGCTCTCCAGAGGGTGGTGCAGTCTGCCCAACGCATTACCGGGGGCAAACTACCCGCCCTCCCGGACACCTACAGCACCCGATGTCACAGGAAGGCCAAACA
Organism: Thymallus thymallus; assembly: GCA_023634145.1. Taxonomy (NCBI): domain Eukaryota; kingdom Metazoa; phylum Chordata; class Actinopteri; order Salmoniformes; family Salmonidae; genus Thymallus; species Thymallus thymallus. The sequence goes on along the minus strand of CM042411.1, from coordinate 1,829,079 downwards.
GATCATCAAGGACGTCAACCACCCGAGCCACTGCCTGTTCACCCCGCTATCATCCAGAAGGCAAGGTCAGTACAGCTCCTATCTCAAGGCCATCAGACAGTTAAACAGCCACTAGCACATCTTCCATTCCTGTGGCGGTCCTCATGAAGCTGATTGAGAGAATGCCATGAGTGTGCAAAGCTGTCATCAAGGCTACTTTTTCAAATATAATCTCAAATATAAAATATATTTTGATTTGTTTAACACTTTTTTGGTTACTACATGATTCCATACGTGTTATTTCATAGTTTTGATGTCTTCACTATTATTCTACAATGTAGAAAATAGTAAAAATAAAGATACACCCTTGAATGAGTAATATTCCAAACTTTCGTCCGACAGTGTATATATTCTAAATTCATTCCTTACTTGTGTGTGTATTGGGTATATGTTGTGTAATTGTTAGATATTACTTGTTAGATATTACGGCAGTGTCTGAGCTAGAAGCACAAGCATTTCGCTACACCCTCAATAAAATCTGCTAAGCATGTGTATGTGACCGATAACATTTGATTTGATATGATTAATGTTACTGACATTTTCGAGCCACTAAACAACTATTGATTTAGAACCACAGAGAATTACCGCAAATCTCAAAGAAACCAGGAACTGCCTCCACTATTCTAGCACCATTTAAACTTCAACATTTCAACATAAATCACCTCTGCTTAGTCTAATACAGCGACGCCTAAAAGATACCAAAAACGATTTATTCTAATTGAACTAAGCTACACTACCGTTCAAATGTTTGGGGTCACTTAGAAATGTCCTTGTTTTTGAAAGAAAAGCACATTTATCAGAAATACAGTGTAGACTGTCTATATTGAAAGGCTACTAGCTAGCTAACATTACTATCAGACAGTTAACTAGGGTCGCTTGATAGCCATGCGGACAATAATGTGATTATTGTGGATAGATTAATATAATAGTTCGATTAAAACGTTTGCATGCTTTGCAAGAAGCACCAGGCTACCATGGAACTACGATAAATGCACAAAATCGCCAATAAAAATAGACCGGATTTATAAAGTATGTATGTAAAGCATTCTGAACTCACATCACAATACATCGTTGAAAGTCTGATTAAAGTGTTTACATGTCCTAAAAATTCAAAAGATTGCTCAGAAAACCACGTGTTTTAATCGGGTGTATGCTTACTTCGATTTTGACCTTAATAAGCAAAGTGAGGTGTTTACATGACTATTGCATAATGTGTTTTAGTGCAATAATCAGTTTTATATCGAATTATTGTCAGGGTACGTTCAGCTACCGCTGTGTAAATACACATAGAAACGGTATAAGCCCAGAAGACATCAGCAGTAACTATACATACCAGGATGGCCGAGTGGTTAAGGCGTTGGACTTAAGATCCAATGGACATATGTCCGCGTGGGTTCGAACCCCACTCCTGGTACTATTTTTTTCTCAAGGAATCCTCTCAAATTAGAAACACATCCATTTTTCATGAACACTAAAATATGCGGAATTGCTATTCAATTGAAGTGTCCAACAACCGTAGTGTATTGCTTGTAACATGCTGCAGTCAGTTTGTAGCAAAACATGAAGGATGTACCAACGTTTTTCAGTGTGTTAGATTGTAACAGGATATCTGACAGTGTGTTAGATTGTAACAGGATATCTGACAGTGTGTTAGATTGTAACAGGATATCTGACAGTGTGTTAGATTGTAACAGGATATCTGACAGTGTGTTAGATTGTAACAGGATATCTGACAGTGTGTTAGATTGTAACAGGATATCTGACAGTGTGTTAGATTGTAACAGGATATCTGACAGTGTGTTAGATTGTAACAGGATATCTGACAGTGTGTTAGATTGTAACAGGATATCTGACTGTGTTAGATTGTAACAGGATATCTGACAGTGTGTTAGATTGTAACAGGATATCTGACAGTGTGTTAGATTGTAACAGGATATCTGACAGTGTGTTAGATTGTAACAGGATATCTGACAGTGTGTTAGATTGTAACAGGATATCTGACAGTGTGTTAGATTGTAACAGGATATCTGACAGTGTGTTAGATTGTAACAGGATATCTGACAGTGTGTTAGATTGTAACAGGATATCTGACAGTGTGTTAGATTGTAACAGGATATCTGACAGTGTGTTAGATAGTTGGGCTACTGTTATTGTTACACCTTTATGTCATATAAGAAGTAGTTCAATATATTATATGACTGTTTAATCCTTGTTTAAGTCAAATGACAAAGTGTATATGGCTACCTCCTACTGGGCAATGTCATGTATTTCCTCCATTAACTACGATGTAATAATGTTGTAACAACGTGTTATAATGTTTACAAAAAAATGTGTAGTGTGTTTATTGTTGAAATACGTAACGTGCACTTGACTATTACTATTTTACTCCGGAGCTCCATTCATGCCACATCTCTGTTTAGAATAATAATAAAATAACTGAAAACAACATTGAATCTCAAATATAGAATATATTTTGATTTGTTTAACACTTGTTTTGGTTACTACATGATTCCATATGTGTTATTTCATAGTTTTGAAGTCTTCACTATTATTCTACAATGTAGAAAATAGTAAAAATTCAAGACAAACCCTTGAATGAGTAGGTGTGTCCAAACTTTTGAGTGGTACTGTATGTCAACTGACTGTGTAACTGAATGAAGTTGGACATGATTTGGAAGATGCTAATTTAGGTTCCACCTCAACAAAACTGTTTTATTTCGGCAATATTCTTGGGATGTCTGGTGTGAACCGCTCTCTTGAGGTCATGCCACAGCATCTCAATCGGGTTGAGGTCAGGACTCTGACTGGGCCACTCCATAACAGGTATTTTCTTCTGTTGAAGCCATTGTGTAGCAAACTCAAATTTTGTGAGTGTTTTTTATAGGGCAGGGCAGCTCTAACCAACATCTCCAATCTCGTCTCATTGATTGGACTCCAGGTTAGCTGACTCCTTACTCCAATTTGCTTTTGGAGATGTCATTAGCCTAGGGGTTAACATACGTTTTCCAACCTACACTGTGAATGTTTAAATGATGTATTCAATATAGACAAGAAAAATACTATAATTTGTGTGTTATTAGTTTTCAGATCATCAGATAACATTAGATGACCAATTTATGCAGAAATCCAGGTAATTCCAAAGGGCTCACTTACTTTTTCTTGCCACTGTATACAGTGCATTTGGAAAGTATTCAGACCCCTAGACTTTTTCCACAAATTGTTACATTACAGCCTTATTCTAAAGTGGATTAAATAGTTTTTTTTACTCATCAACGTACACATAATACCCCATAATGACACAATACCCCATAATGACATAATACCCCATAATGACATAATACCCCATAATGACATAATACCCCATAATGACAAAGCAAAAACAGTTTTTTAGAAATCTTAGCAAATCCTCTCAAGCTCTGTCAGGTTGGATGGGGAGCGTCGCTGCACAGCTAATTTCAGGTCTCTCCAGTCCCATAGGGCGTCGCCCGAGTTTTGCCGTTGTAGTCCGTCATTGTAAATAAGAATTTGTTCTTAACTGACTTGCCCAGTTAAATAAAGGTTAAATAATAATATATATATTTATTTTTTTGATCAGGTTCATGTCCGGGCTCTGGCTGGGCCAATGAAGGACATTCAGAGCCTTGTCCCGAAGCAACTCCTGTGTTGTCTTGGCTGTGTGCTTAGGGTCTTTGTCCTGTTGGAAGGTGAACCTTCGCCCCAGTCTGAGGTCCTGAGAGCTCTGGAGCAGGTTTTCATCAAGGATCTCTATGTACTTTGCTCCATTCATCTTTCCCTCAATCGTGACTAGTCTTCCAGTCCCTGGTGCTGAAATACATCCCCACAGCATGATGCTGCCACCACCATACTTCACCGTAGGGATGGTGCCAGGTTTGAATCTTGGTTTCATCAGACCAGAGAATCTTGTTTCTCATGGTCTGAGAGTCTTTAGGTGCCTTTTGGCAAACTCCAAGTGGGCTGTCATCTGCCTTTTACTGTGGAGTGGCTTCCGTCTGGTCACTCTACCATAAAGGCATAATTGGTGGAGTGCTGCAGAGATGGTTTTCCTTCTGGAAGGTTCTCCCATCTCCACAGAGGAACTATATACCATCAGGTTATTGGTCACCTCCCTGACCAAGGCCCTTCTCCCCCGATTGCTCAGTTTGGCTGGGTGGCCAGCTATAGGAAGAGTCTTGATGGTTCCAAACTTCTTCCATTTAAGAATGATGGAGGCTACTGTGTTCTTGGGGACCTCTCTCTGAGATCTACGGACAATTTGTTTGACCTAATGGCTTGGTTTTTGCTCTGACATGCACTGTCAACTGTGGGACAGGTGTGTGCCTTTTCAAATGCCTTTTCAAATCATGTGCAATCAATTGAATTTCAGCATAACAATGCCCCTGTGCAGAAAGCCAGATCCATACAGAAATGTTTTGTCGAGATTGGTGTGGAAGAACTTGACTGGCCTGCAACAGAGCCCTGACCTCAACCCCAGCGAACACTTTTGGGATGAATTGGAACACCGACTGCAAGTCAGGCCCAATCACCCAACATCAGTGCCCGACCTCACTAATGCTCTTGTGGCTGAATGGAAGCAAGTCCCAGCAGCAATGAAGAAGAGAAGAGTCCTGGGGAGCTGGAGGGCGCACTGGAAGAGATGAAGGTGGGGAATAGAAGATAGAATGTTGAAAGCTGGGAGAGCTAGGAACTCCTCACTCCTTCTAGAAAGACAGTTCTAACAACTAACCTAGACGATCCCACTTCATCCTTGTGTTGCCATTATAGCCCCTCTTATGTTTTCCGTATTTTATCAGGATCTCCATTAGCTGTTGCTGAAGCAGCAGCTACTCTTCCTGAAAATAGTATCCTGATAATCTGGCACGTCTCTTTCTTTCCCCTTTGCTCATTTCTTTCCCTCTCTCTCCCGCCCCACTTAGAGGGCTAAAGAGGATGTGTTACAGGAGGTGAGAGTGAAGATATTGAAGGACAGCATTAACATGTTGGTGGGCAAGGCTAAGACGCCCTCTGGTGGTGGAGGACAGGAGCTGGGGGGAGTCCTGGGGAACTACCATAAACTCGGTGACTGCTTCAAGAGCAAGTGTCACACGCTGGAGTTTAAGACTAGTCCAAACTACTGATGAGTCTTAATATCATAAAGTAATGTGGTTGTAGGCATGTGGTTTTGTTTGACCATGTGTTTGTAGTCTTTCTCAGTGTGTTTGACCATGTTTGTGCGGTCTCCTCTGTAGGAGGTGTGGTCATGTTGGATGGAGCTGCTGCAGTACTTGGACCTGGAGCAGCGCTGGCTCAACACTCTTGAGGAGAAGGTTCAGGCTACAGAGAACCTTCCTGAGAGCACTGAGGCTGTCAACAAGGCTTTGGAGGTAGATATCTCTATTTTATTTCCTTTTTCATCTCTTTCTCTCCCTTCTGCTTTATCTTAAGCTCTCTCCTATAATCCCCCACCCCCCTTCCTTTCCTTCACTCTGACTCATCCTCTCTTCAGCTGGTTTTCACTGTCTCTCCTCCCTCGGTCCTTTTCGTCTTTTCTTTCACCTTATTCTCTTTTTTCTTCCTCTGGGCCATAGAATGTATTTGTTTGTGTTTCTCTTATTCTAATGTCAATAGTCTGTCCTCTTTCAGCAGACTCTAGCATTCTCTTCTGTCTGCCTTCCTCAGGTACTGACCTATATAAACACTGACATTATTTTTATCCTCTCTGCCTGTCCCGTCTTACCTCTCTCTCATACACAGTGTATTTCTCTATCCTTGTTCTCGCCCTGTCACCTTTATTCTCCCTCTCCCTCTCTCCTCCCTTCCTCTCTCTCTCTAGTTGTTGGATTGTGTGTTGCGCCACCCGGGTGACAACAGGACTCAGGGAGTTGGGTCAGACCCTGATAGACGGGGGCATCCTCAGTGTGAAACACTCCACACCAGCTCCTACTACATCAGAATCCCATTCTGAATGATGTCTCTGCACTCAGTTTAGTATTTATATTCACTCTGCTTTAAATCTAGGTTTGAATAATGCTGTTTACTAACAACCGCAACAGAACATCATTCAGCATGGGATTCTGATGTAGTATGAGTTGGTTTTGGAGTGTTTCTAACATGCTTTAGACACACTTTCATAATGAATTGCAGCCGATGGCAAGTGATGACTCAGCAAACATTTTCTGTCAAATTTTCTTTGTAATGAAATAAAATATATTAAAAAAAGGGTAATGTTTCTAACGTAATACCATCTCTTGCCAGCAGACAGAGCCAGAGGAGGGCACCCTCTCTCAGTCCCTCAGACCTCAGGTTCTGCTGGCCATGTCCGACAATAGAACTACTGCTCAACTCTTCCAAGCTCAGCAGTGGTCTCTACGAAGACTTCTCCAGCCAGGAGGGCACACTGAGGGTGAGAGAGGGAGGGTGGAGGGAGGAGGGAGGAGGGGAGATATAGGAGGGGAATGGAATAACTTTATTGTCCTGTAGGCCTGAATGGAGACCTCTCACTCTTTTACTTACTTCCCTCCTTCCACTCTCCTCCATCTCTCTCCTCCCTCTCTCGCCTCTCCTCCATCTCTCTCCTCCCTCTCTCCCAGAGTATAAAGGAGAGTCTGGAGCATGTCGGGGAGCAGGTGACGCTGATCCATGATCGCCAGCCTGATGCAATCCTGGAGGCATCGCAGAGCGAGGTGGCACAGATCTGAGACACCCTCAGCCAGCTTGCTGAGTGGGACCGCCTCAACCACACACACACACACACACACACACACACACACACACACACACACACACGCACGCACACACACACACACACACACACACACACACGCACGCACACACACACACACACACACAGCCTGATCAAGACAGGCCAAGTTGACTGGGAGCACACACACACACACACACACACACACAGACTGATCAACACATACAGTACACACTACACTACACTCTACATGTCAGACATTGAGTTATATAGTTCAACTAATCTATCAATATATACCATTAAGAATGTTCATTGGGAGGAGGTAATTCATGCTCAAAACTCATAAAATATCCTGACCTGTTCTTATTTAAGAGATATGGTGGTAGTTGTCTTTAGGGAAAATGGTATATCTAGTCAATTGTACAACTGAATGCATTCAACTGATATGTGTCTTCCGCATTTAACCCAACACCTCTGAATCAGAGAGTTGCAGGGGGCTGCCTTAATCATTTAACCCAACACCTCTGAATCAGAGAGTTGCAGGGGGCTGCCTTAATCATTTAACCCAACACATCTGAATCAGAGAGTTGCAGGGGGCTGCCTTAATCATTTAACCCAACACCTCTGAATCAGAGAGTTGCAGGGGGCTGCCTTAATCATTTAACCCAACACCTCTGAATCAGAGAGTTGCAGGGGGCTGCCTTAATCATTTAACCCAACACCTCTGAATCAGAGAGTTGCAGGGGGCTGCCTTAATCATTTAACCCAACACCTCTGAATCAGAGAGTTGCAGGGGGCTGCCTTAATCATTTAACCCAACACCTCTGAATCAGAGAGTTGCAGGGGGCTGCCTTAATCATTTAACCCAACACCTCTGAATCAGAGAGTTGCAGGGGGCTGCCTTAATCATTTAACCCAACACCTCTGAATCAGAGTTGCGGGGGGGCTGCCTTAATCATTTAACCCAACACCTCTGAATCAGAGAGTTGCAGGGGGCTGCCTTAATCATTTAACCCAACACCTCTGAATCAGAGAGTTGCAGGGGGGCTGCCTTAATCATTTAACCCAACACCTCTGAATCAGAGAGTTGCAGGGGGCTGCCTTAATCATTTAACCCAACACCTCTGAATCAGAGAGTTGCAGGGGGCTGCCTTAATCATTTAACCCAACACCTCTGAATCAGAGAGTTGCAGGGGGGCTGCCTTAATCATTTAACCCAACACCTCTGAATCAGAGAGTTGCAGGGGGCTGCCTTAATCCACATCATCGGTGCACGGGGAACATTGGATTAACTACCTTACTCAGGGGCAGAATGACAGATTCGTCAGTTTAGGATTCGATCCAGCAACCTTTCAGTTACTGGCCCAATGCTCATACCCTCCAGGCTAACATGTGGCAGTGCAGTGTGAGGTTCATTGGAATTTTCTACAGTTCAGTCACTCCATGGTGCCCAACACATTCACTACTGCTTAATGGAGGTCAGGAATGGGGTGACATTCTCACTTTTCCTTTCTCCTTATCAGAAAAATAAGTATTTTTCCAGTGGAGGAACCTGGGTATATCTTGGGAGAACCTAATTTTGATTACGTCCCAATTCCAAAATCCCTCCAACACCCTTAGAAAGAAGAATTAATTAGTAATAATATATTTTTTAAACTAATCAAAGAGTGATTGGGTGTTATCTGTTGTTCTGAACACTTTCTCAGGATTGAAAGCAGACTAAGGACTAGATGAAAAGGAATTCAGTTGGGTTTACATTATGGATTTGAATTGCAAAATTAGGATGCTTTAATAAAACATTACTTCAAAGCATTACTTAATAAACTTACACTCTCAATATGTATATATTTGAAAGCGCTGACTTGGTTTGGGTGCATGTGTTCAGAGAACGATGTTGATCTCTCATGCACTCATCTTGTAAAACATCAAACGACCGCAGTTCATAACATGGATTTAAACAGTTATCGAGCTAAAAGGGTGTCAGCAAAAGAAGTGTTATGGTCCATACTTCATAAACATTTGGTTGAGCTCATCATTCATGAGGGCATTACAACTCAATGGAACCTTTGTAGTATTCACAATAGGCACCATAATAACAGAGGCTACAGCTATATCAGGGCTTGTTCAGAGTTAACTGATTCCAGATCTGCTAGTTTCCACCCTAATGGTTAAGGTTAGGGTTTGGTCTGGGTAAACTCAACTAATATGAGATCTGCTGTCCCCTGTCTGTAGGTGTTTTGACCGTGCGGTGGAGAAGTGGAGACAGTTCCACTGTGACCTGAACGACCTAGGTTAGTGGATGACCGACACCGAGCAGGTCCTCACTAAGGGAAAAGGGCCTGATGGACAACTGGACACACCAGGAGGCCAGGGAGTGTGTGTTTGTGTGTGTGTGTGTGTGTGTGTGTGTGAGAGAGAAATGAGTGTGTGTGAGAGTTAATGTTAGAACGTGTGTGTGCATGTGCACAAGTGTGTATGCTGCTAAATCTCCCACTTTAATGATGACCCTGGCATTATGCAAAATGAAGGGTCTACATGTTTTATTTATGATAAACAAGTATTTCTATCATCTGAATACGATCAAAGAAGTCAGACCAATATGTTTACATTAGAGTTTTGGTGTGAGAAAATGAATGTTTTTGAACATAAACAAACAATATGCCTTCTCTCCTTAATTATCCAGCACTTTTCATGCTCTGGAGAGAGAGAGAGAGAGAGAGAGGGAGAGAGGGAGAGGGGGAGAGAGAGAGAGAGTGAGGGGGAGGGGGAGGGGGAGAGAGAGAGGGAGAGAGAGAGGGAGAGGGAGAGAGAGATAATATATATATGTTTGGAATACTAAAGAATACCAGGCTTTCCACTGAGGGGAAGAGCTGTTTGAAAGCCAGGTTTTGACATCCACAGAATTAAATAGAACAACATTATTTAGTATCTTTATGTTTACACTACTCACATCATCATAATTATCTGCAGGATGTGGAGCAGCTAGCACTAGTTACTAGTAACTGTAGAGTACAATCTATCCAATACCTATAGTTGCAATCCATTATTCATAGCAACTAATTTCCAATTGACTAATTCCTGATGATTAATACAACTTTGATTTCTTGTTTTATATTGATATGTAAGCCCCTCTCTCTCTTTGGAGCTGGAGGAAAGCCTAGCCAGTCACCAGCCTGTCCTGTCCGTGTTGTCCCAGACAGGGGAGAGGATCATCAGGCAGCTATCGGCCCCTGACGGGCCTCTGCTGGAGAAGAAGCCGGAGGCCCTGGGACAGCGTTGGAGGGCCGTGCACAGACAGGTGCTGGAGAAACAGCACAGGTAACCATGGAGATTAACACCATGCAAACTAAGCATAGTCACAATGGAAATATAATCGTTTTTAGGGGTGACAAGAAGGGCATTTCGGGCCCCCAAAATAGTTTACAGTGGAACAAAGAATGTTTAAAAATTGGATTATTTAATATGAGCAGGAAAAACTAGACTGTTACTGTTATCTCGTACATTACACTCGTGCAGATATGTATCAAAATGTATGAATATTTTCTGCATCAATGTCCTAAGCGGTAATGATATCAGCATGACAGATCAGTATACAAATGTAACATAAATGTTAGGATTTGGCCTACACACAGCAACTGTAGGGAAATGGAGATCTTAATATGTGTGTGTGTCTGTATGTGTTTGCGTGGCTTACGCCTGTTTATCTGTGTGTGTGTGTCTGTAGGCTGGCTGGAAGTGACCCTGCCTTATTAGAGCTGGTGAGGCGTAGTGGAGACCTGGCTCTGTGGCTGGAGAAGGCTGAATGTGCTGTGAGCTCTCTGCACGTCACCACCATCAACAACAACCTCAAAGAGCTCAAGGTAAGGCTTAGAGTCGGGACACCTCATCCATCCCTCACATCTTTCACCCCACTTCACCCCTTAGGCCCTGGCCCAAGAGATGGATGCCCAGAATGAGCGTCTTGGTTGGCTGTATCATTCTTCATGCGTTGTGCTGATTATGACGAGTATATGCAGATGAGAGGGCTCACTGTTGGTTAGTCACGACTTTTACTGGTAGTGTTGATGAATGCTAATCGAAACATGCCTTGCAGGTAAATAATGGTAAGCATATGAGTGGTCTGCTATGGGGATTGTTGTGTACCTACTTTTCATGTGATCCAATGCAATGCCAATGTCAAACACTAGATGGCATATGTGTCAAATTCACTGTGGTAGAATGCCCTAGAACAGGTACCTGTTCTGATAACAAAGTAATAATTATTTCTCATTTAATTAAATAGGTTAGCAATCCATTAGTAAAAAATAAAGTGAGATCTAACGGAACCATGATAATTGCAGTGAGATTAAAAGGGATGTGAGGAGGATATGAAATAATGAAATATTTACAAAGCCATGTGGTGCTACTGTTTAGTCTGTGAAGAGCAGGTTGTTGTCATTATTTGTAGTTTGGTTTTTCTCCAGGTGTTCTTGCAGGACCTGGGAAGAGGTCAGGGTACCGTGACAACCTTTAATGAGCTGTCCAATCAGCTCCTGCGAGAGTATTCCGCAGACAACACAAGGAGGATCAAAGATGTCACAGAGAAACACAACATAGCCTGGAACGGCATCAACAACAGGTGAATGTACACACACACACACACACACACACACTTCTCAAGTCTCACCTTTATAATGTCCTGAACTACCTGAATTCTTGACTCGGCTAGCTAATTCAACAATGGACCTCCAACCAAACCAATGCTTGATCATTTGTCATTACATCGATCAACTAGCCAGTGTATTGATTGTCATATTGATGTTGATTGATTGACAGGGCTAGTGGCCACCAGGCCCAGCTGGACAGTGACCAGAAGGCTCTACAGATGTCCCTCAGCGAGCTGGAGGCCTTACTTAAGTGGCTGCAGGAGGCCGAGACTACCGTCAACGTCCTGGCTGATGCCTCCCAGAGGGAGGAGCCACCCCAGGACTCCGCCCACGTCAAGAAGCTGAGGGGGCAACTGGAGGTAGGCCACGGCCCTTTGATCTGCACATTGTTTGTGCAGGTGTGTTGTGGGGGGGTGTGTTTAAAAGTTGTAAGGTGATGGAAAAGAAAGAGAACTGGGATTGAGTGTGGAGGTATATGGAGGTATATGGAGGTGTATATGGAGGGGTATATGGAGGTGTATATGGAGGTATATGGAGAGGTATATGGAGGGGTATATGGAGGGGTATATGGAGGTATAGTCTCACTTGAAGGAGCATTGATGGTGTAAAAACAGCCTGGTCATACATGGCCTCCTACATGGGCTCTTTTCTCCATCTCTGTTTCCACCCACAGGAAGCCAACATATCCATTCTACCTTCTACCCCTTTTCTCATCTCTCCTCCTTCCCCCTTATTTCTCCCTCTGGCTCTGTGTCTCAACTTGGGGTAAGATTGATGGACTGCGCTCAGAGCTAAAGGGAACTGGATTAATGAAATAGATTGAAGGAGAGGGACATTGAAATGAGAGGAGGGAGCAGGACTGACTGAAGGTGGTTAGCGTGAGATGGGCTGGGACAGTCACCTGGAACCTTCCTTCATTCAGAGTGACTTGTCTGTAAACAATCAATGTCAAGTAGGTCACCTTACCTGTATATCCTATGGAGAGGTTCAGTAGCACTACAAGCCACATTCTTCCTTAGTTCTTGCTCCTCAGAAGTTTGGTCTTAGAGAGGAGCCATAGAAAGATGAAGCACCTTCTTGTTAGGGGTGGAGAGAAAATGTTTTATTCCCCAAAGAATGGAACCTTCTCACATTAAATGGTCTTGCAGTAGGACATTGTTTGAGGTGATAGAAGTAGTCTGTTTCCCTACGCTGGTGTAGTGCCATATTGTGTTGCACCGTGCTAGCCTGTTTCACTCCATGTTCTGCTGCAGTGACTCCATTTGAAGCCAGCATACAGACTGTTCGCTATTTGTCACTGTCACTCAGGAGAACAGAGACATGCACAGCACAGCACAGCACACAGAGACAGGGCAGAGGGCAACACACACACAGTGCCTTCGGAAAGTATTCAGACCCCTTGACTTTTTCCACATTTTGTCATGTTACAGCCTAATTCTAAAATGTATTTTTTCTCCTCGTTAATCTTCACACAATAACCCATAAAACTGAGATATCACATTTACATAAGTATTCAGACCCTTTACTCAGTACTTTGTTGAAGCACCTTTGGCAGCGATTACAGCATCGAGTCTTCTTGGGTATGACGCTACAAGCTTGGCAAACCTGTATATAGGGAGTTTCTCCCATTCTTCTCTGCAGATCCTCTCAAGGTCTGTCAGGTTGGATGGGGAGCTTCGCTGCGCAGCTATTTTCAGGTCTCTCCAGAGATGTTCGATCGGGTTCAGGGCTGGACTCTGGCTGGGCCACTCAAAGGCATTCAGAGACTTGTTCCGAAGCCACTCCTGCGTTGTCTTGGCTGTGTGCTTAGGGTCGTTGTCCTGTTGGAAGGTGAACCTTCTCCCCAGTCTGAGGTCCTGAGCGCTCCGGAGCAGGTGTTCATTAAGGATCTCTCTGTACTTTGCTCCGTTCATCTTTGCCTCGATCCTGACCAGGTCCTGCTGTAGATACCCACAGCATGATGCTGCCACCACCATGCTTCACTGTAGGGATGGTGCCAGGTTTCCGCCAGCTGTGCCAATGGGTTTAATCTTAGTTTCATCAGAAAATAGATTCTTGTTTCTCATGGTCTGAGAGTCCTTTAGGTGCCTTTTGGCAAACTCCAAGTGGGCTGTCATGTGCCTTTTACTGAGGAGAGGCTTCTGTCTGGCCACTCTACCATAAATGCCTGATTGGTGGAGGGCTGCAGAGATGGCTGTCCTTCTGGAAAGTTCTCCCATCTCCACAGAGGAACTCTAGAGCTCTGTCAGAGTGACCATCCGGCCCTTCTCCCCCGATAGCTCAGTTTGGCCGGGCGGCCAGCTCTAGGAAGAGTCTTGGTGGTTCCAAACTTCTTCCATTTAAGAATGATGGAAGCCATTGTTTTCTTAGGGACCTTCAATGCTGCAGACATTTTTTGGTACCCTTCCCAATTCCTTCGACCTCATGGCTTGGTTTTTGCTCTGACATGCACTGTCAACTGTGGGACCTTATATAGACAGGTGTGTGTGCCTTTCCAAATCATGTCCAATCAATTGAATTTATCGCAGGTGGACTCCAATCAAGTTGTAGAAACATCAAGTATGATCAATGGAAATGGAAATAGGAAGCACCTGAGCACAATTTCTAGTCTCATAGCAACGGGTCTGAATACTTATGTAAATAAGGTATGTATATACATTTGCTAAAATATCTAAAAACCTGTTTTTGCTTTGTCATTATGGGCTATTGTGTGTAATTTGCTGAGGATTTTGGGGTTTTATCCAGAAGAATAAGGCTGTAACGTAACAACATGTGGAAAAAGTAGGTCTGAATACTTTCCGAATGCACTGTATGTATGAGTATATATAAAAAGTTTGGACACATCTACTCATTCCATGGCTTTTCTTTATTTTTACTATTTTCTACATTGTAGAATAATAGTGAAGACATCCAAGCTATGAAATAACACGTATGGAATCATGGAGTAACCAAAAAAGTGTTAAAAAAATCAAAATGTATTTTAGATTATTCAAAGTAGCCACCCTTTGCCTTCATGCATTTAAATTAACAGGTGTGCCTTGTTAAAAGTTGATTTGTGTAATTTCTTTCCTTCTGTCACGGTGCGGTGTGTAGGCAGACCAAGACGCAGCGATGTTAACGTTCAACATACTGTTATTAAACGGAGAAAAACAACAAAGAGAATACAATAAACCCATAACGTAACGCTAAGCTCAAAATGGAGCAACACACAAACAATGGTGGAAAAGGGAACACACTAAATAGGGTCCCCAATTAGAGACAACGCAATGCAGCTGCCTCTAATTGGGGACCAACACTAATTACACCACATAGAGTCTGCTAGACTACTTAACCAACTCCTAAACCTGGTAGGAGGAGTAGGATGTAGGAGTTTTATACAGAAGATAGCCCTATTTGGTAAAATACCAAGTCATGTCATGTCATGTCAAGAACATCTCAAATAAGCAAAGAGAAACGTCAGTCCATCATTACTTTAAGACATGAAGGTCAGTCAATCCGGAAAATGTCAAGAACTTTCTTCAAGTGCAGTCGCAAAAACGATCAAATGCTATGATGAGACTGGCTCTCATGAGGACCGCCACAGGAAAGGAAGACCCAGAGTTACCTCTGCTGCAGAGGATAAGTTCATTAGAGTTACCAGCCTCAGACATTGCAGCCCAAATAAATGCTTCACAGATTTCAAGTAATAGACACATCTCAACATCAACTGTTCAGAAGTGACTGCCTGAATCAGGACTTCATGGTAGAATTGCTGCAAAGAAACCACTACTAAAGGACACCAATATGAAGAAGAGAGTTGCTTGGGCCAAGAAACGTGAGCAATGGACATTAGACCGGTGGAAATCTGGCCTTTGGTCTGATGAGTCCAACTGTGCGATTCTTGGTTCTTTGTGAGACGCAGAGTAGGTGAACGGATGGTCTCTGCATGTGTGGTTCCCACCATGAAGCATGGAGGATGCATAGCTACCACAGCATACTGTAGCGATACTCCATCCCATCTGGTTTGCGCTTAGTGGGACTATCATTTGTTTTTCTTTTCAATAGGACAATGACCCTAAACACATCTCCAGGTTGTGTAAGGGAAGAAGGAGAGTGATTGAGTGCTGCATCAGATAACCTGGCCTCCACTATCACTTGACCTCAACCCAATTGAGATGGTTTGGGATGAGTTGGACCGCAGAGTGAAGGAAAAGCAGCCAACAAGTGCTCAGCATATGTGGAAACTCCTTCAAGACTGTTGGAAAAGCATTCCTCATGAAGCTGGTGGAGAGAATGCCAAGAGTGTGCAAAGCTGTCATCATGGCAAAGGGTGGCTACTTTTGCCTCCAGAGTGGCGCAGCGGTCTAATGCACTGCATCGCAGTGCTAGCTGCGTTACTACAGGTCCTGGCTTGATGTCTGGCTGCGACCGGGAGACCCATGAGGTGACTCACAATTGGCCCAGCGTTTTCCGGGTTAGGGAAGGGTTTGGCCAGCCTGGATGTCCTTGTCCCATCGCATTCTAGCAACTCCTGTGGTGGGCCGCATGCACGCTGACACGGTTGCCATGTGTACGATGTTTCCTCCGAGACATTGGTGCGGCTGGCTTCCGGGTTAAGCGTGCATTGTGTCAAGAAGCAGTTTGGCTTGACGTGGGTCGTGTTTCGGAGGATGCACGACTCTCGACCTTCTCCTCTCCCGAGTCCGTCCGGGAGATGCAGCGATGGGACAAGACTGGAACTACCAGTTGGATATGACGAAAATTGAAGAATCTAAAATATACATATATTTTGATTTGTTCTAAAATGTTTCGCTTACCACATGATGACTCCGTATGTGTTATTTCATAGTTTATGGGTGTTAAGCCACCTACACATTTCTGTGCTGAATTAAGTACTACCACTACCTTCCCAAACACAATTAAACACAATCGCCAAAGCTTTTTTTTGTCATGTAATAGTTTTAAGCGTCTTTTAACACATGCTTAACGCCTACAGTAACAAATACTTTGTACTTTTGTAAAACACTTTGCACATAGACCAGGCCCATTATGAGGTATTGTGTGTAGATTGAGGCTGTAACACAACAAAATGTGGAAAAAGTCAAGGGGTCTGAATGCACTGTATATGTGGGTGTGTAAAGCCTTTGTGTTCCAGTCTGTATAACAAGGTATATCTGTACAGAAAACACACTACGGATTCCGGCCCTGCTCAAACATTAGCTTTCATTTTGCACTACATTGGAGTTGCTAGCCAAACATTGCTGGAAGTGAATGTGAACATGATGCTAGTTCCCAAGGGTGTTCAATTATGCTTTAACACTAACAGTCTTACTGGAAACCCAGTGCTGTCAGTTGGATAACTGTAATTACCATAGAATAATCAATACTGTGTGGAATGAGTGAGTAAATGTATGGCAGGCTCATCCAATTCAAGATCTGGTTATGAAAAGCTCTTCACAAAGCACTCGATGATCATCCAGCTTTCTCACATGGTTAACTGAGCGTGAGTGTGCGTCTTTGTGTGTATGATGTATGTGTATGGGGGTCGTGTGTGTGTGTGTTTGGTGCGTGTGTGTGTTCTGTATTTATCAGTCAAGGGGAACTAAGATGAGGCAATTGTGGTGTCAGAGGAGTGTTTTGTGGTTCAGATTGTGAGTGCAGAAGAAAGTAATGTTTCTGAATCTATTAACACAGTAAATTACAGATTCTACTACTGCATTAAGGCTTTACAGATTCTACTACTGCATTAAGACTTTACAGATTCTACTACTGCATTAAGACTTTACAGATTCTACTACTGCATTAAGACTTTACAGATTCTACTACTGCATTAAGACTTTACAGATTCTACTACTGCATTAATACTTTACAGATGCTACTACTGCATTAAGACTTTACAGATTCTACTACTGCATTAAGACTTTACAGATTCTACTACTGCATTCAGACTTTACAGATGATACTACTGCATTAAGACTTTACAGATGATACTACTGCATTAAGACTTTACAGATGCTACTACTGCATTAAGACTTTACAGATGCTACTACTGCATTAAGACTTTACAGATGCTACTACTGCATTAAGACTTTACAGATGCTACTACTGCATTAAGACTTTACAGATTCTACTACTGCATTAAGACTTTACAGATTCTACTACTGCATTAAGACTTTACAGATTCTACTACTGCATTAAGACTTTACAGATTCTACTACTGCATTAAGACTTTACAGATTCTACTACTGCATTAAGACTTTACAGATTCTATTACTGCATTAAGACTTTACAGATGATACTACTGCATTAAGACTTTACAGATTCTACTACTGCATTAAGACTTTACAGATGATACTACTGCATTAAGACTTTACAGATTCTACTACTGCATTAAGACTTTACAGATTCTACTACTGCATTAAGACTTTACAGATTCTACTACTGCATTAAGACTTTACAGATTCTATTACTGCATTAAGACTTTACAGATTCTACTACTGCATTAAGACTTTACAGATTCTACTACTGCATTAAGACTTTACAGATGATACTACTGCATTCAGACTTTACAGATGATACTACTGCATTAAGACTTTACAGATGATACTACTGCATTAAGACTTTACAGATTCTACTACTGCATTAAGACTTTACAGATTCTACTACTGCATTAAGACTTTACAGATTCTACTACTGCATTAAGACTTTACAGATGATACTACTGCATTCAGACTTTACAGATGATACTACTGCATTAAGACTTTACAGATGATACTACTGCATTAAGACTTTACAGATTCTACTACTGCATTAAGACTTTACAGATTCTACTACTGCATTAAGACTTTACAGATTCTACTACTGCATTAAGACTTTACAGATTCTACTACTGCATTCAGACTTTACAGATGATACTACTGCATTAAGACTTTACAGATTCTACTACTGCATTAAGACTTTACAGATGATACTACTGCATTAAGACTTTACAGATTCTACTACTGCATTAAGACTTTACAGATTCTACTACTGCATTAAGACTTTACAGATTCTACTACTGCATTAAGACTTTACAGATTCTACTACTGCATTAAGACTTTACAGATTCTACTACTGCATTAAGACTTTACAGATTCTACTACTGCATTAAGACTTTATAGATTCTACTACTGCATTAAGACTTTACAGATTCTACTACTGCATTAAGACTTTACAGATTCTACTACTGCATTAAGACTTTACAGATTCTACTACTGCATTAAGACTTTACAGATGATACTACTGCATTAAGACTTTACAGATTCTACTACTGCATTAAGACTTTACAGATTCTACTACTGCATTAAGACTTTACAGATTCTACTACTGCATTAAGACTTTATAGATTCTACTACTGCATTAATACTTTACAGATTCTACTACTGCATTAAGACTTTACAGATTCTACTACTGCATTAAGACTTTACAGATTCTACTACTGCATTAAGACTTTACAGATGCTACTACTGCATTAAGACTTTACAGATTCTACTACTGCATTAAGACTTTACAGATTCTACTACTGCATTAAGACTTTATAGATTCTACTACTGCATTAAGACTTTACAGTTTCTACTACTGCATTAAGACTTTATAGATTCTACTACTGCATTAACACTTCCTTTACACATGTATGTTTCTCTTTCATATTCTATCCCTTACTTACTCATCAACTGTACTTAGCCTTTATCTGCTTCTGTCTTTGTTTCCCTCTCTTACCATCTCTCTATCAGCTGTCCATCTCTCTGTATCAGAGCATATACACACACACACACACACACACACACACACACACACACAGCTGCTCCTGCTGTATGCGGGCTGCATGCTGTGCTCACTCTCTCCCCTGCTGTGCCTCTCTCTCACACACACACCTCTTTCCTTCTCCCTCTCGTTCTCTCTCTCCCAGTCAGCCGTCCGCTCCGGCTGGTGTAGTGTCCTTCCCTCTCTACAGCTGAGGGAGCTTCTGTCGTCTGTTACCCCCCTCTTTCTCTGTGAGGTTTTTCCCGCTGAGCGCCACAGTCTTTATCCCACTCCTGTCACTGGCAGTACAGAGTGAGCCGTGGTGGAAGAACAGTACAGAGTGAGCCGTGGTGGAAGAACAGTACAGAGTGAGCCGTGGTCGAAGAACAGTGCATCTTTCCTCTCCTCTCCTTCAGAGCTACTTCTGCCTCCCTGTCTCATCCTTCTTCTCTTGGTTTGATATGTCGGCAGATTTTTCTTTTTTTTTTTTTCTTCTTTGACCCTTGGCTTCTTTGACCTCTCTTTTTGGAGCGGTTTTGTGCCCTGGTTTGAGTGTGTGTGAATGAGTGTTTCAGCTTGCTTTAAATGCCTGAGCACGCGTGTGAGGGCGCATGAGGGGAGACTGTGAGGGAGATTGTGTGTGAGAGTATTTGCTGTAAGAGTGTGCACGTGCCGTGATTTACCGTGCACTTTGTGTGTGTGTGTCAGTGTATACGCTTGTGCGGGGGCATGCCGATCGGAGTGTGTGTCTCAGACAGTGTGTGTAAGTGTGTGTGTTCACATCACTCTGTGACTGCTGTGATGCATCTCTGGGAGGAGGAGGATAGGCTATGAGGGGGGCTGGGCAGTACGGACTCTGAGCAGGCTGCAGACCTGTGGCACTCGTAAGATGATGGCCATGGTCCGCACCTCCCTTCAGAAAGTGGTGGTCTTCCTACACAGGCTCCAGAGAATGGCCATCTCATCCCCACGTTACCACAAACTCTGCAAGGTGAGTCACAGAAAGAAAGAGAGGGAGAGTTCTGTCCGACGCTCTTTCATTCCTGTTTTCAGTTGTTTGTTCATGTGTTTTGTCTGTTCATTCAGTGTTTTGGTTGATAACAGTGTGGGTTGGTTTGGGGCATTTTCCTAACACTTGTTTTGTCTCTCTAGAATGACAAGTTTTAATCATGGCTTTTGATATAGTATGTTTTTGAATGTATTTAATCTGACACAGTTTCTGAGTGAATTATTACTTTTGTTGGCTTGCTGGTTATTCATTTATAACATTGTTATATGAATAGATTACCTCACCTCATCACCAAGTCTTAACGCATCTCAGACTATTTTGGGGCTTGCATATTTAAATTGTGAGTCATGTTTTTGTCAACAACTCGCTCCTTCCTGTTATCTGTTTGGGAGAATGTTGACGTCTGTGGTTGTCACCTCCACAGCGTGTGTCTGCATATTCCTGACTGGATACGGGGCTGATACACTGTCTAAGCTGCACGTCCAGTAATCAGGCTCCGCTGTGTGTGTGTGTGAGCGGGCGGGCGTGTGTGTGTGTGTGAGCGGGCGGCGTGTGTGTGTGTGTGAGCGGGCGGGCGTGTTAATGCCTGTGTGTACGGTCTTGTCTCCGCTGTGGTGAAGTAAACAAACTAACAAGGTAGAGAAGTGTGTGTGTGTGTGTGTGTGTGTGTGTGTGTGTGTGTGTGTGTGAGAGAGAGCGTGTACACGTGTTGTGACACCATGCAGAATGGTATGCAGGTCACCAGTAAGAGGCACAATGAGTTGGTCTTTTTAATAAAGTGCAGCCTGCTTGTTATTACACTGAAGGACATATTGCCAGGTTGAAAGTGACCGCTCTAGTCAGACACACCGCTGAGAGAGGTGAAAGGTGAAAGGTTGACCAGCTGCTCAGGAGGATTACAGCCGGCCAGCCGCAAACACAACTGTGTGTGTGTGTGTGTGTGTTTTTAACTATCCTTGTGGGTAGCAGAAGTCCTCACAAGGATAGCAAAACAAGGATAGTTTGGACAAGTGTGGTCATTTTGCCAATCCACACAAGGAAAAATGCTATTTTAGGGTTATAATTAGGGTTATGGGTTAGGGTTAGGACTTCGTTTTAGGGTTAAGGTTAGGCACAAAGGTTATGGTTAGGGAAAATAGGATTTTGGATGGGAATCAATTCTTTGGATTTAATATATTCCATATTCTCTCCCTCTCTCACTCTTGCTCTCTGTCTTTCATTTTCACTCTGTCTCATTTCACCTCTTGCTCCATTTTTTCTATAACCTCTATGGATTCTCTCTGTATCACATTCACACTATCAGACCCAGGCCGTGTCTGAATGCCCATACTTGAAATCCGTCATTCTACACTCAATTACCCTCCCCTGGGTCGCATCAGTCATTCTGGGCTCGTTAGGCTTCCCCTGAGAAGATCAGTCAATCTGGCCTCGTCTGGACTCCCCTGGGCGCACTCACTGGCCGGTCTCTCTGTTACCTGGCTCTCCGGCTCAGGAGATAGCCTGGCCTCCGGGCTGACAGTGCTGGCCATAACTCTATACCAGGGATCATCAACTAGATTCAGCCGTGGCTCGATTTCTTGAGCGGGTGGACAGGGAACATAATTACACATCACTGCAAATTGACCGGGATCAGAAAAATAGGGGGGGGCCAAATAAAATCACCCACAGTGTGTGTGCGCTGTGTGCGCGTGTGTGTGTGTGTGATGAGTCTGGTGTGTTTTTGCTGGAGTGTTGAAGGCCCTGATGGCTATTTGCATTGCACTCAGCTCTGTTCTGTCTGTGTAATCACTGTCTGCAAAGATGCTGAAGGGCACTCCAGTCTCAAGAGGAGTGTCCTCCTACTCTCATTACACTTTCTGGGAGTGTGTGTGGTGTGAGAGAGAGGGAGAGACAGAGGCTGTGGTGTGTGAGAGAGGGAGAGACAGAGGCTGTGGTGTGTGAGAGAGGGAGAGACAGAGGCTGTGGTGTGAGAGAGAGGGAGAGACAGAGACTGTGGTGTGAGAGAGAGGGAGAGACAGAGACTGTGGTGTGTGAGAGAGGGAGAGACAGAGGCTGTGTGAGAGAGAGAAAGTGTGTGTGTGTGTGTGTGTGTGTGTGTGTGTGTGTGGGAGAGAGAGGGAGAGACAGAGACTGTGTGTGGGAGAGAGAAAGTGTGTGTGTGGGAGAGAGAGGGAGAGACAGAGACTGTGGTGTGTGAGAGAGGGAGAGACAGAGACTGTGGTGTGTGAGAGAGGGAGAGACAGAGACTGTGGTGTGTGAGAGAGGGAGAGACAGAGACTGTGGTGTGTGAGAGAGGGAGAGACAGAGACTGTGGTGTGTGAGAGAGAAAGACAGAGAGAAAGTGTGTGTGTGTGTGTGTGTGTGAGAGAGAGAGAGCATGAATGTGTGCATTTGTATTTTTGTGGCCATTAACACTGGTAGATGCCCTCTTTTAAAATAGCCTAAAGCAGCATTCAGTCCCCTAGCCCTGTGACTAACACATTGGCCCCTGTTCCTACTCCACCCCTCCATCCACCACCCCACTCCCTCTCAGCGCTACCCCAGGCAGGATGAGTCAGCCCTGGGCACAGAGTGCAGCGTCTTAGCTTCTCTGTCCTTGTGCTCCACCAGGACCAGGGCCCTGGGTCATTAGCATGCGTTCCAGGACCGCAGGTGTGGACACGCATCACTCCCCCTGGACTAGGTGGCCAGGTCGGGTTGTTTGTCTTCAAACACACATTCTTGCACTCAACACTAACTGGCGCTCATCTAAAGTTGCACATTTTGGGGAGTATTCAGAGGTGGAAACTTTCCATGGGAATTAACAGGAATATATGGGAATTAACAGGAATATATGGGAATAAACAGAAATATATGCAAATTGATATTAATACCATTTAAATGTAGATGTTTTTTGCATTGGATATATTTACCATATCATATGGAGACAGAAACATAAACCTTTTACCTTATCAGAAGTGTCCTTCCAGACTCACATTAACCATCTCCAATCCAAAATTAAATCTAGAATTGGCTTCCTATTTTGCAACAAAGCCTCCTTCACTCATGCTGCCAAACATGTCCTCGTAAAACTGACTATCCTACCGATCCTTGACTTTGGCGATGTTATTTACAAAATAGCCTCTAACATAAAATTGGATGTAGCCTATCACACTGCCATCCGTTTTGTTACCAAAGCCCCATATAATTGTAATTATTTCACCACTATGGCCTATTTATTGCCTTACCTTCCTAATCTTACTACATTTGTGCACTGTATATACAGCGGGTGAAATAAGTATTGAACACGTCACCATTTTTCTCAGTAAATATATTTCCAAAGGTGCTATTGATATGAAAGTTTCACCAGATGTTGGTAACAACCCAAGTAATCCATACATACAAAGAAACCAAAACAAATAAGTTCAGAAATTAAGTTATGTGTAATAATGTGAAATGACACAGGGAAAAAGTATTGAACACATGAAGAAAGGGAGGTTCAAAAAGGCATGGAAAGCCAAGACAATAGCTGAAAACTATCAGTAATTAAAAAGCAATCCAGCCCCCTGTCAGTGCAAATTAATATCAGCTGGTTCAGTCCCAACTGATGGCCTACAAAAAGGTCTCATTGCCAAGGTGTCACACAAGACACATCTCATGATGGGTAAAAGCAAAGAGCTGTCTCAAGACATTCGCAACCTAATTCTTGCAAAACATAATGATGGCATTGGTTATAGGCGCATTTCTAAGCTTTTGAATGTTCCAGTGAGCACTGTTGGGGCCATAATACGGAAGTGCATTTCACCATAAATTTGGTGCTCCTCGCAAGATTTCTGACAGAGGAGTGAAAAGAATAATCAGAAGAGTTGTCCAAGAGCCAAGGACCACTTGTGGAGAACTTCAAAAAGACCTGCAATTAGCAGGTACTGTTGTCTCAAAGAAAACATTAAGTAATGCACTCCACCGCCATGGCCTGTATGCACGCTCACCACGCAAGACTCCATTGCTGAAAAAAAAGCATGTTGAAGCTCGTTTAAAGTTTGCTGCACAACATTTGGAAAAGCCAGTGAAATACTGGGAGAATATAGTGTGGTCAGATGAGAGCAAAATTGAACTGTTTGGATGTCATAATACACACCATGTTTGGAGGAGAAATGGCACTGCACATCACACTAAAAACACCATACCAACAGTGACGTTTGGAGGTGGGAACCTCATGGTGTGGGGCTGCTTTTCAGCAAATGGTACTGGCAAACTTCACATAATTGAAGGAAGGATGAATGGGCAAATTTACGAGGAGCACCTGGTCGAGGCAAATGTATGGTGAAATGATTGTCTTTCCACTTCCGTATTATGGCCCCAACAGTGCTCACTGGAACATTCAGAAGCTTAGAAATGCGCCTATAACCAATGCCATCATTATGTTTTGCAACAATTAGGTTGCGAATGTCTCTTTGCTTTTACCCATCATGAGATGTGTCTTGTGTGACACCTTGGCAATGAGACCTTTTTGTAGGCCATCAGTTGGGACTGAACCAGCTGATATTAATTTGCACTGACAGGGGGCTGGATTGCTTTTTAATTACTGATAGTTTTCAGCTGTTGTCTTGGCTTTCCATGCCTTTTTGAACCTCCCTTTCTTCATGTGTTCAATACTTTTTCCCTGTGTCATTTCACATTATTACACATAACTTAATTTCTGAACTTATTTGTTTTGATTTCTTTGTATGTATGGATTACTTGGGTTGTTACCAACATCTGGTGAAACTTTCATGTCAATAGCACCTTTGGAAATATATTTACTGAGAAGAATGGTGACGTGTTCAATACTTATTTCACCCGCTGTATATTTTATATTGTGTTATTGACTGTACGTATGTTTATCCCATGTATAACTCTGTGTTGTTGTTTTTGTCGCACTGCTTTGCTTTGTCTTGGCCAGGTCGCAGACCTACCTGGTTAAATAAAGGTGAAAAAAAAAAAACTATTTAGTTACGAATTGAACTTTAATTAAATGAGTTGACTTCACATGGGATGATTTCACTGAACAACAAAATAAAGGGAATATTGAATGATCCCCAATGATCCATCACATCTGTAAAATGATAGTCTAGAAACTAAAGCTTTGGTTGTCTTCCTCTCAGGCTTCCATGTCTTCTCCCTGGACCTCCTCAATGTCCACCTCTTCAACATCAGACTCTGAGGCCTCATCTTCACTGTCACATTCCATGTTGAAGATGGCTCGTTGTGAGGCTCAAAAAGCCTGAAATATGCCCGGATGGCCACCAATTTTTCAACCCTTGTATTGGTCAGCCTGTTGCGTGCTTTGGTGTGTGTGTTCCCAAACAAGGACCAGTTGCTCTCTGAGGCGGCTGATGTTGGTGGGATTTGGAGGATGATTGAGGCAACAGGGGAAAGAGCCTCAGACCCACAAAGTCCCTTCCACCAGGTGGCTAATGAGATATGTTGGCACGATTGCCATATTGCATCTTCATCCCAAAGCCCTTGCTTGGAAGTGTACTTCGCCAGACTGCCAATAATCTTGCCCTCATCCAGGCCAAGGTGGCGAGACACAGTAGTGATGGCACCATAGGCCTTGTTGATCTCTGCACCAGTCAGCATGGTTCTTGCCACTATACTTGGGGTCCAACATGTACGCTGCAGCGTGTACGGGCTTCAGGCAGAAGTCTTCACGCTTTTTGATGTATTTCAGAACTGCAGTTTCCTCTGCTTGGAGCAACAGTGAAGTGGGCAGGGCAGTACGGATTTCTTCTCTTACATCTGCAAGCAGAGTCTGAACATCAGACAGGATGGCATTGTCTCCCTCAATCCGTGCAATGGCTACTGCTATAGGTTTCAGGAGTTTCAGGCTGCTTACCACTCTCTCCCAAAATACATCATCCAGGAGGATCCTCTTGATGGGGCTGTCCATATCAGCAGACTGTGATATTACCATTTCTTGGAGAGACTCCTTCCCCTCCAGGAGACTGTCAAACATGATGTCAACATCACCCCAATGGGTGTTGCTGGGCAGCTTCAATGTGTGCTCTTATTCTTCTCACTTTGCTTGGTGGGGTAGATTGCTGCTATAACTTGATGACCCTTCACATACCTAACCATTTCCTTGGCTCTCTTGTAGAGTGTATCCATGGTTTTCAGTGCCATGATGTCCTTGAGGAGCAGATTCAATGCATGAGCAGCACAGCCAATGGGTGTGATGTGAGGGTAGGACTCCTCCACTTTAGACCAAGCAGCCTTCATGTTCACAACATTGTCTGTCACCAGTGCAAATACCTTCTATGGTCCAAGGTCATTGATGACTGCCTTCAGCTCATCTGCAATGTAGAGACCGGTGTGTCTGTTGTCCCTTGTGTCTGTGCTCTTGTAGAATACTGGTTGAGGGGTAGAGATGATGTAGTTAATTATTCCTTGCCCACAAACATTCAACCACCCATCAGAGATGATTGCAATACAGTCTGCTTTCTCTATGATGTGCTTGACCTTCACTTGAACTCTGTTGAACTCTGCATCCAGCAAATGACTAGATAAAGCATGTCTGGTTGGAGGGCTGTATGCTGGGCGAAGAACATTCAGAAATCTCTTCCAATACACATTACACAATACACATGAACCAGTTGCATACACAGCTCGAGCAAGACATTCATCAGCATTTCTCTGACTACATTCCTCCATTGAGCCAAAAACAACTTCTGATTCCAGGAGGAAATGAGCTGTTGCTATCGATAAGGTGTCTGATTCATAATTTTCACCTCGAATAGAAGTAGAGGGACTTTTGTCAGAGGTGTCTTGTTGTGAGCACTGAGGGATGATTGGCCAGATGATTCGTTAAACAAATCAAAACATATTTTATATTTGAGATTCTTCAAATAGCCACCTTTGCCTTGATCACAGCTTTGCACACTCTTGGCATTCTCTCAACCTGCTTCACCTGGAATGCTTTTCCATCAGTCTTGAAGGAGTTCCCACATATGCTGACCACTTTTTGGCTGATTTTCCTTCACTGCGGTCCGACTCATCCCAAACCATCTAAATTTGTTTGAGGTTGGAACCAAGAATCTCAAATATAAAATATATTTTGATTTGTTTAACAATTTTTTGGTTACATTCCATTTGTGCTATGTCATAGTTTGTGTTAGCTGCAACAGAAACATGGTGTAATTCAGAACGGCTCATGTTAAAGCCATCATAATGCTCTTATCTGCTACAGATTTAACCTCTTCACGAGTGAGTTCCAAATATTTCTAACAGTCGCCCCAGCGTGAGTTGTTTTATGCACGTGATGTCAGAATGCACTCACTGTTCCAAAATGTGATTGTTACGCAACAGGACAGTTAACCCACATTACCCTCCAACCAAGACACGCTGCCTGCTAATTATCTATAGGCTAATTATTTTCTAACAAGTCTTATTTGTATTTTCCCCCAATATCGTGATCCAAATACAATCTTGTCTCATCGCTGCAACTCCCTGGGCTTGGTAGAAGCAAAGGTTGAGTCCTATATCCTCCGAAACATGACCCGCCAAACCGCACTTCTTAACACTCACTCAATCACTCACAGAAGTCAGCCACACCAAGTCAGCTTGCAGGCACCTGGCCCCCACAAGGAGTCACAAGAGTGCCATGAGCCAAGTAAAGCCCCCCCCGGCCAAACCCTCCCCTAACCCGGATGACACTGGTCCAATTTGCACCGCCCTATGGGGCTTCTGGTTGTGAGAGAGCCTTGGATTGAACCCTAGGCTGTAGTGACGCAGCAACTCTGCAATGCAGTGCCTTAGACATTAGACCTCAGGAGGCCACAAGCTTTACAGTTTGAATTTGTAATGACCTTGGTCTGGTGTTGTTGTGCTTGGCACTAGCTGTAGATGGCGCCTGTTTCTTCTGAACTGCCCCCCCCCCCATGGGCAGTTTCTACCCAGTATGACCGTGGGGACTGGAGCTGGGGCCTTGAACTGCCCCCCCCACATGTATGATGTCATACTCCTTACTGAGTTGTTTTAGCTCTGTACTTGCCAACTGATGGGCATTATCACATACCAGGATCTCAGGGACTCTGAAACTAGCAAAGATGCTTTGAGCTTGGCTATGACCTCGCTACTGATCGTGGTTGGAAGTTGGAGGATTTCTAGGAATCTAGAATAGTACTCTGACACTACTAGGTAGTTTTGCTTTTTGTACTCACACAGATCTATTGCTACTTTCTACCATGGTCTGGAGGGAAGTTCACTAGACATGAATGGCTCTTTTCTCTGTGTGCTCCTAGTTTCACAGCAAAATGCACACATGTGCACCTCTGTGATGATCTCCACACTGCCTGGTTAGCTCTCTCCCTGCACTTAACCAGTCCTTGGTGTCCATCATGAATCCTATGTAGGGTTCATGCATGTGGGAATGACTGCGGTTTTCCCTGATCAATAGTCCATGTGTCTCTGATAGTTCCCCTCTCACCTGATAAAAGTCTCTTATCGATTCAGGGTTTCTCTCTTTTGATCAACGGCGAGCTCACCCATGATGTGATGAATTGTGAATAGTAATTGCTATTAGCTGATTTATATTGTGGTTTCTGTCAGCCAAGAGTTAGCTAAATATGACCGCTTGTGTTACGTCAATCTTTTCTCAGTTAGCACTAGGATCAATGTAGCCTACATTTTCCGGTTTGGATGATTTCTGTTATGTTGTCGCTACTTCTGTGAATGTCTGAACATTGCATCCAAAAATAAACTTCAGGACAATACTTTGTAAGGACTGTGCAAAATCTTTGTGAAAAAACTCAAACGTTGACTGTTGCGTCAATTGAAACTGGGCGTTCTAAATAAGCGTTCTAATCACACCGGTTTGAGCGTACGCTGCAGGGACCACTAAAGAATGATCACACCTGTTTGTTGGTACGTGTCAAAGGGTTAAGGCAGAAATGGCAACATCCTATTATCTACTTCTCTTTCTCTGCCAAGCTCTATCTGTCATTTACTTGCACTGTTTCACCGAATCCTAACATTTCTCTTGGTATTTCTCTCTTTTCCCTTTCTGTTCCCTCTCTCCCTCCCTCCCTCCGTCAGGATTCCCAGATATCGAGGCAGTAATGGCTATTATCTGTCCAATGATATGGTTATGAGGAGATTGAGATGTTGTGTTAATGCATTTCGGCCCAGGCTCATACTAATGGCTGTGTTTTTATGAGTGTTTTGTTTTTGAATAGTCACGTCTGCGGTCACGTCCACCCCACAGTCCTGCTCTCCGTTAGGATACCCAACATACAGTACATACTCTAAGCTTTATGGATGGGTCTTGTTCCCATAGGGAGCGGGAGATAGAGAGATGAGGAGACAGACTGGGTGGTTATGAAGACAGAGAATGTGACAGAAAGGCAGGGAAGAGAAATGACTAAAACAGAGTGTCTTGAGATCAAACACGGTGATAGAATGGACATGAGAGAGAGCTCCCTCCCTCCCAGTATGGGAAGGCTTTAACCCAGTGAGAGTCCAGTGGTAACGTCCATTGCTGTAGTCCAGATGTGCGATGTGGAGTGAAAGGGATGGTCACCATACCAAACTATATGGTTGGAATGAATGAATGCATCAGTAGATTGTACAGAGATTAGATCGATGCAGACATTCACACTCACAATGTCTTTCCTCTGCTGACTCGTTGCCCATTGTTTTCCTGGTCTCTCTCAGTGAAGGGAAGGCAGATGGTCATTGGTCATACTTTGGGAGTACCAATTTGTGGCTCTGCCGGGTATTCTAGTTTAATTGTCAATTTTGGGTCGGTGTTTGACAGCCATGATCTATGACCAGCCCTGACCTGAACAGGTTAGATTGGGCCTCGAATAGAGAGAGAGAGAGAGCGAAACAACGAGAGGGAGGGAGTGATGATTTCCAGAGTGAGTTCAAGCAAACAAATAAGTGATGGCTGGTGAGACTATGTATTACCCTGTTATCTGCTACTGCACATTTTTCCTAAACCTAATCCTTACTATAACTCAAATCCTAAGCCTAACTACTGACAACGAACCCCTTACCCTAACCCTAATTCTAACCCTCACCCGAAACTCCTAAGCTTAAAATAGCCTTTGTCCTCATGGGGACGTGGGAAATTGAACTTTTGCAGATTTTAGGTCCCCCACAAGGATAGAAGAACCAACTAGCGCGCACACACACACACCTAACCCTTGTTTGACCATCCTTATGGGGACCAACAAGTGTATTCCCATTCAATATTATATTTTCCCTAACCTAACATTAACCCCTAACTCTAGACTAAACCTAAACAAACCCCTAAGCCTAAAATAGCTTTTTTTCTTGTGGGGAGAATGTCTCCAAAACCAAACCACACACACACACACACAGGGAGGCAACACTTCTACGGTCTATGAGTCCGCACGTGAGACCGTGTGTGTGATCAGTAATCCTACCCTCAGTTCAGACCAGCAAGCCTGAAAGGATAAAGACATTAGCTGTGTATTATTCTGTGTGTTATTCTGCGAAGGAAAACTGACTATGAGTTCCTGAAAAATGATTTTTCCCTGCTACTGGAAACACTGAGAAACTGTCAATTGCAGGATGTTTTCGTTTCTGGACCAATTCCAACTGTGAAGAAAGGAATCAAATCTTTTACCAGACTCCTTGTCCTGAACACATTACATTTCCATTTTAGTCATTTAGCAGGATCTCTCCCCCCCTCACAGCGCACACAGGCAGATATCTTGCTCTCACTCTCCCCACTAGTCTCTCCCCCACTCCTCACAGCGCACACAGGACAGTGCTCCTCCTTCACCTGACCCTCTGTTTCAAATCACCAAAGGCATTCAGAGGATGTCTGTCCCAATCAGGGACCCAACAACCCCCCTCCCCCCCATACATCACCAATCAAGGCGTCAGTTAAAGCTGCCAAAACCCAACGACACCCCCCCCCCTCCCTTCACCACACTCATCAATTAAGGAGTTAATTAAAACTACCATGCTGAAGCTCAGTCAAATTGATGAACTTTTAAACAGCAAGAACCACAGACATCATCACTCAGGTGTCCACCAGAGACACTGCGATAACATACCTGTGATCTTAAACAGCCGGTGGCATGGTCAAACACATCATGGCAACCACAGACCATCTAGTACCTGTCTCAGTAATCTTACATTTGTCAATGTTCAGCCACAGCCAGTCTCCTTTTCTGTCACAGAATTCCTACAGCTGAAATTATCTATTTTTAATGTCAGATCACTGGCTAACAAATCCTTTTTGATTAATGATCTGATAATTGAAAAAAAAAAATTATTGTAAGTTTGTAGTTGAGACCTAGCTAAATGACACTACTAGCAACACTGATAGAGGCTTGTCCGACAAACTATACCTTTTATCAGTCAATCAGACAGAACAGGAAAGGAGGAGGGATTGTAGCCATTTTCTCTACAGTGTGTGTATAATGACATTGACGTTGGGGAATTTACAACATTTGAACATCTCGCTCTTGAGCTCAAAGCAGAATCATCAGTCCTCATCATTATATCGTATCGACTACCAAAATATTCATGTTTTCTATTCCTATTTCTACAGGAATTCTCCGAGCTGATCTCACTTGGTATCGCTGGATATGATAGGTTAATCCTGAATGGAGACCTAAATGTTCATATAAATAAAATGACTCCAAAGTTATCAAGCTTATACATTTACTGGACAGCTTTGAACTCACCAAATATGTAAATGAAGCCACTCATCAGCATGGTATCACTTTAGACTTTAAATAACTAGAGGGTTAAACATTGCTAATGTCTCAGTATCTGAAATACCTGTCTCTGACCTTCATCGATGACAACCTTATCTGTACAAAGAATAGAAGGGACTTTTTTGTTAAATAGAGATTCCTAGATGAGAAGGCAAAGTTTTCTAATATTATGACATAATTAAATAACATGGTTAAACATTTCAATAATACATTGTCATCTGTTTTAAATCCTGCTGCTCCACTAAAGGTTAAAAAGAGGTCGACTGACAGAATCTCACCATGGTTAAACAATAAGTGTTAATGAGATCAAGAGAAAATTGAGGCCATGGCTGCCTGCAACAAAGCAATGTCTGGCAAGAAAGGATTACTTTTCCCAAATTATTACAGAGAACTCTAGAATATTAATCTCCACCATTGACCATCTACTCAACACTGCCTCCATCCCCTCTGCATTAAAATGTGATGAACTCGCATTGTTCTTCAATGCCAAAAAAATAATACAATTAGAGCCAGTATTACCGCTGATGTAAACACAGATGATGTCAGCAAATCGTGTGGAAAAAAAACATGGGAAAATACACCTGTATTACATTAACCACACTTTGCAAGACAGTCACTGAGTGGAACTCTTCCACCTCATGTACCTACAGCATTTTTTAAGCAGGTGTTCGACTGTGTTTCAAGTTATGTCTTGCACATTATAAATACATCTCTTCAAAACAGCTGTTGTTAAACCCTTACTAGACGGTAATGCACTGACCAACTATAGGCCGATATCCAACTTTCCGTTCATTAGTCAAATACTTGAAAAGCTGGTTTCAGTGCAAATAAACTCCTTTCTTAAAGAAAATAATACTCTGGAGGAATTTCAGTCAGGCTTTAGAACATACCACAGCTCTGAAACGGCTCTTACTAAAATAATCAGCGACCTCAGACTAAACTATAAGGTCTCAATTCTTATCCTTTTTGACCTGAGAGCAGCATTTGATCCTAATCAATCGTCTTGAAAAGTTGGTTGGTCTTTCTGATTGTCTGTTACGCTGGTTCAAAACACACATCAAAGGCAGAAAGTTTTACGTCAGTCTTGGAGATCATGTGTCTGAGAAACACGATAACTGCTTTGGAGTTGCATGTTTCCATAGTTACGTGGATGTCACAACTGTACATCTCTGCTGAACCAAATGATACTGCAGCTATAAACTCCATTACTACCTGTCTATTAGCAATAAATACATGGATGAGCGATAATGTCTTAAAGTTAAATTCTGCCAAAACATAAAGATAATTACTGTTTCATAATCTGAGGGAATTAACTCCCTGGATTAAATCTGAGGTTACACGTCTTGGTGTTATTTTTTGATTCAGATCTAAGCTTCAGGTCCCACATTAGTTTTTCCACCTTAAGAACATCGCTAAAGTACGACCGTTTATAAATCACAAAGATGCTGAAAAACTGATTCATGCCTTTATTTCTATCCGACTTGATTACTGTAATGCATTTCTTACTGGCCTCCCGAAAAAAAAAAACACTGAGAGACTTCAGCCCATTCGAAACTCTGCAGCTCAGCTGTTAACTAGAGCCAAGAGGAGAGAGCACTTTAGTCCAGTTTTAGATGCTCTGCACTGGCTTCCTGTAGAATGTAGTTTAAGGTCCTCCTCCTTATATATCTATTATATATTATATATATATTATATAGCTCTTAATGGGCTAGGACCAAGCTACATTGCCAACTCCCTTGTTAAATATTTGCCCTCAAGAACGCTGCGATCATCTACTGCTGGTTTATTGGAGGTTCCAAGCAATAGCCAGAACATCGGGACTGCAGCCTTTGTCAACTACGCCCCAAAGCTGTGGAACACACTACCTATAGATATTAGAGAAGCCAGCTCGCAAAATATGTTTAAAAACGTATCTCTTCACTTTAGCCTTTAACTAGCTATGAGTTTCCTGATGATGGCCTGAAATTCCTTTTTACACCTTGTCATGCGCTTATACACTGCAGTGCCTTTTACAATGTTGTATTTTACTTGATTTGATATATTTTACTTACTATGTTGTGCATTCCTTCTTCTCCCACCTCATTATTCTCTCCCTCCCTGTATGAAAGGTGCTATATAAATAAAGTGTATTATTATTATAATAATGTGAAACTACCTCTCTTATTCTATTTCCACTCTTCCTAATATTATCTCTCCTCTCCTCTCCTCTCCTCTCCTCTCCTACAGTAAGTGAACATATGCTGTGCTTTAATGGCCTCCTCCTATTTATACATCAAATCACATGTAATTGTCCCACGTACGTGTGTTTAGCTTGTGCTTCTAGCTCCGACACTGCAGTAATATCTAACAAGTAATATCTAACAAGTAATATCTAACAAGTAATATCTAACAATTTCACAACATATACATAATACCCACAAATCTGAAGAAAAAGCCATATCTTCCTCTGTCCAGTGTCTGTGTTCTTTTGCCCATCTTAATATTTTATTTTTATTGGCCAGTCTGAGATATTTTTTCTTTGCAACTCTGCCTAGAAGGCCAGCATCCCGGAGTCGCCTCTTCACTGTTGACGTTGAGACTGGTGTTTTGCGGGTACTATTTAATGAAGCTGCCAGTTGAGGACTTGTACTTGTCCTCTTGCTCAGTTGTGCACCGGGGCCTCCCACTCCTCTTTCTATTCTGGTTAGAGCCAGTTTGCTCTGTTCTGTGAAGGGAGTAGTACACAGCGTTGTATGAGATCTTCAGTTTCTTGGCAATTTCTCACATGAAATAGCTTTCATTTCTCAGAACAATAATAGACTGACGAGTTTCAGAAGAAAGTTCTTTGTTTCTGGCCATTTTGAGCCTGTAATCGAACCCACAAATGCTGATGCTCCAGATACTCAACTAGTCTAAAGAAGGCCAGTTTTATTGTTTCTTTAATCAACACAACAGTTTTCAGCTGTGCTAACATAATTGCAAAATGGCGGGGTGAACAAGCAGTGGCTCGGGTGGTTGATGTCCTTGATGATCTTTTTGGCCTTCCTGTGACATCGGGTGCTGTAGGTGTCCTGGAGGACGGGTAGTTTGCCCCCGGAAATGCATTAGGCAGACTGCACCACCCTCTGGAGAGCCCTGCGGTTGCGGGCGGTGCAGTTGCCGTACCAGGCGGTGATAGAGCCCGACAGGATGCTCTCATTGTGCATCTGTAAAGGTTTGTGAGGGTTTTAGGTGCTGAGGTTGAAGAGGCTCTGTTGCACCTTCTTCGCCAAAGAACTTGAAGCTTTCCACCTCGTCCCTGTAGGCTGTCTCGTCATTGTTGGTAATCAAGCCTACTACTGTTGTGTCGTCGGCAAACTTGATGATTGAGTTGGAGGCGTGCTTGGCCACGCAGTCATGGGTGAAAAGGGAGTACAGGAGGGGGCTGAGTACGCACCCTGGTGGGGCCCCAGTGTTGAGGATCAGTGAGGAGGAGGTGTTGTTTCCTACCTTCACCACCATCAGCTCTTTAGGCTCTGGCTTCTTCAACCCCTCTCTCAATTCAATTAAAAAACGATTTGAAATGAACATTAAACGTTGCACTCAAACAGATCCCTCCTTCCATCTCTCCCCTTCTCTCTGTGTGTCTCTTGAAGGCTTCCCTTGACAGATGGTTTTATGTGACGTATCATAGACATGCTCTGCTGTAGCATCGGCATTCTTCTGGCTCTGCATGAAGCATAACATTACATGACCAGGAATGATTTATCAAAGCCAACATCACGTTCACACCACATTGCAGTTCAGTCACTTGATTGACCTGTGTTTAGTCCTGACATGGCTTAGGGCTCGGGAGAGGGAGTGTGTGACAGAGAGAGAGCGGGAGTGAGTGTGTGTGTGAAATTGTGAGAGTGTGTGTGTGTGTGTGTGTGTGTGTTTGTGTGTGTGAAGATAAGATGACTCGTCAGCAGCCTACATGTGTCAGTATCAGTGGGATATCTCATATAATGGGCGGAGATATAACTCAAGGGCCTAATTGTAGAGCATACTGTCAGCACAGAGTAAAACAAGTGGTATGATGGTGGAGAAATACTGTCAGCACAGAGTAAAACAAGTGGTATGATGGTGGAGAAATACTGTCAGCACAGAGTAAAACAAGTGGTATGATGGTGGAGAAATACTGTCAGCACAGAGTAAAACAAGTGGTAGGATAGTGGAGAAATACTGTCAGCACAGAGTAAAACAAGTGGTATGATGGTGGAGAAATACTGTCAGCACAGAGTAAAACAAGTGGTATGATGGTGGAGAAATACTGTCAGCAGAGTAAAACAAGCAGCATGATAGTGGAGAAATACTGTCAGCACAGAGTAAAACAAGTGGTATGATGGTGGAGAAATACTGTCAGCACAGAGTAAAACAAGTGGTATGATGGTGGAGAAATACTGTCAGCACAGAGTAAAACAAGTGGTATGATGGTGGAGAAATACTGTCAGCACAGAGTAAAACAAGCAGCATGATAGTGGAGAAATACTGTCAGCACAGAGTAAAACAAGTGGTATGATGGTGGAGAAATACTGTCAGCACAGAGTAAAACAAGCGGCATGATAGTGGAGAAATACTGTCAGCACAGAGTAAAACAAGCAGCATGATAGTGGAGAAATACTGTCAGCACAGAGTAAAACAAGTGGTATGATGATGGAGAAATACTGTCCGCACAGAGTAAAACAAGCAGCATGATAGTGGAGAAATACTGTCAGCACAGAGTAAAACAAGCGGCATGATGGTGGAGAAATACTGTCAGCACAGAGTAAAACAAGTGGTAGGATAGTGGAGAAATACTGTCAGCACAGAGTAAAACAAGTGGTATGATGGTGGAGAAATACTGTCAGCACAGAGTAAAACAAGCAGCATGATAGTGGAGAAATACTGTCAGCACAGAGTAAAACAAGTGGTATGATGGTGGAGAAATACTGTCAGCACAGAGTAAAACAAGTGGTATGATAGTGGAGAAATACTGTCAGCACAGAGTAAAACAAGCAGCATGATAGTGGAGAAATACTGTCAGCACAGAGTAAAACAAGTGGTATGATTGTGAAAGCTAGAGCATGACAGGAGGGGAAACAGAGCAGCACATTAGAAAGTAGAATATGATTGACTGTTGAGGTGCCATTTATTGTCAACAGTTTTTCCCCGGCTTATATTGTGCCGGGCATTGTGGGAAAAGTGGAAAAAAGGAAGGAGAGAAAGAGTTGTTTGTGTGACAGAAAATAATAATGTGTGTGTGTATGTTTGTGTGACAGAAAATAATAATGTTTGTGTGTGTGTGTGTGTGTGTGTGTGACAGAAAATAATAATGGGTGTGTGTGTGTGTGTGTTTGTTTGACAGAAAATAATCATGTGTGTGTGTGTTTGTTTGACAGTGTCACGGTTTGGATTGATGGGACGGTAAACAGAGCGCTGGTGAAGTGTCATCCTTTTTATTGAATGAGGTTTTCTCACAAGGCATTCAATATAAAAGGAGAGTATAAACAAAACAAACACACGAACAAAAACACAGTGACTTACTTGCTGAATGACACAAGGCAGACAAGCAGGAACAATGATCCACACACAGGTGGAAGTGTGTGGAGCCTAAATACTATCCCCAATCAGAGACAACGCTAGACAGCTGTCTGATTGGGGATCATAATCTCCCTAGTTAGGGTGTGATGACTTGACTGTGTGCCTCTCTCCTCCCCTAGGTGGGAGTAAGAGGCCTCACCACAACCAAGCCCTCACAGACAGAAAATAATAATGTGTGTGTGTGTGTGTTTGTTTGACAGAAAATAATAATGTGTGTGTGTGTGTGTTTGTTTGACAGAAAATAATCATGTGTGTGTGTGTGTGTTTGTTTGACAGAAAATAATCATGTGTGTGTGTGTGTGTTTGTTTGACATAAAATAATAATGTGTGTGTGTGTGTGTGTTTGTTTGACAGAAAATAATAATGTGTGTGTGTGTTTGTTTGACAGAAAATAATAATGTGTGTGTGTGTGTGTGTTTGTTTGACAGAAAATAATCATGTGTGTGTGTGTGTGTGTTTGTTTGACAGAAAATAATAATGTGTGTGTGTGTGTGTGTGTGTGTGTGTGTGTGTGTGTGTGTGTGTGTGACAGAAAATAATAATGTGTGTGTGTGTGTGTGTGACAGAAAATAATAATGTGTGTGTGTGTGTGACAGAAAATAATCATGTGTGTGTACAGTGCCTTCAGAAAGTATTAACACCCCTTGACTTTTTCACATTTTGTTATGTTACAGCCCGAGTTTAAAATTGTTTCAACTTATATTTCAGTCAGTCATTGATCTACACACGATACCCCATAATGTCAATGTGGAAGAAACAGTCTAACATTAGTGTTTTATTAATGGAAAATGAAACACATATCGTGATTAGATAAGTATTCAACCCCCTGAGTCAGTACATGTTAGAATCACCTTTGGCAGTGATTACAGCTGGGAGACTTTCTGGGTAAATATCTAAGACACTGGATTGGATTGGATTTGCCGATTTGTTCTTTAAAAAAAGATTCAAGTAAAAGTCAAGGAGTGTGAATACTTTCTGAAGGCACTGTATGTGTGTGTTTGTAGTGTCTGTGTGTGTGTGTGTGTGTGTGTGTGTGTGTGTGTGTGTGTGTGTGTGTGTGTGTGTGTGTGTGTGTGTGTGTGTGTGTGTGTGTGTGTGTGTGTGTGTGTGTGTGTGTGTGTGTGTGTGTGTGTGTGTGTGTGTGTACACGCTCATGGCTACAGAGCACCTCATCATAGTTGCCATACAAATGTGACCAGACGGAAACTCACCTACTGTGATACCCCGGAGGCCAAAGCACAGATGACGTTAAGAGAACGAGAGGAAGGGAGAGAGGGTGAGAGAAAGAGAGCTGGATGACAATCTGACTGACAGAGTGAGAAGACGTCAGCAGTGAAATGGGGATGAGTTTGGCAGGGATGGAGTCACGCACAGAGAGAGAGAGAGAATGAAAGAGATGAAAAGGCGAGGAAACAGACAGAGAGAGGGATGAGAAGAGGAAGGAAGGGAGAGATGAAGAGGGGGTGATAGATAGATGGATAGATAGATAGATAGATAGATAGATAGATAGATAGATAGATAGATAGATAGATAGATAGATAGATAGATAGATAGATAGATAGATAGATAGATAGATAGATAGATAGATAGATAGATAGATAGATAGATAGATAGATAGATTGATTGATACTTTATTGAAATTACTTTGTCAAGCAGCTACGAAAAACACAGTGCAGGTGCAAAATGCCAGAACAAAATACACAAAAGACAGATACACGATACATAGAGCGGCAGTATGACAAAGTATAAAAATACAAGAAGTCTGGAGTGCAAAAAGCTATAAAAAGACATTGCATAGTATGAGTGAATGACTGTATATGTACCCTAACCCTAACCCTAACCCTGAACCTAAACCTAACCCCTAATCCCACGAGGGAGAATTTTCCTTGTTTCCTTGTTTTTACGTTCTTTCCTCATTGAGCAAAATCATTTGAATCAATACTCTTTCATGTTGTTTCTCTTCAGTTCACACACTGAGAATGGACCATAGTGAATATGGTTGCTTCTCTTGAGTCTCTGTCTGCCCTGAAGCTGCCCTTCGTGTGTGTGTGACTGTCTGCTCTAGAAGCTGCCCTGCTAAATATCAGTGGGCTTAGCGCCCGGAGCTTAATTAAAAAACAATTACCTTTGGTTTCTGTGGGCGACCCATGGGGGCGGGCGGAGAGCTAATCTGGTCGTTGGTGTGACGGACCTTTTTACACTAGAGGGCTCCCAAAATTAAGATTCAAATTGGATCTGTGAAATTCACATTCGACAGAACCCAGGAATGTCTGATTCTGAGATGAGGTGGACCAGATCCGACCCAAAATATGTCAAAGATGAGGGAGAATCTGGGTCCGGTCTGTATCCCTATTTAAAATAAACCCCTGTAATCTACCCCATTCTCCCCTCTCACCCCCTGTAATTAGCAGCTGTAATCTCCCTTTAGTGTTTATGTGTGTGTGCTCTCTCACTGTGTGTGAAATGCTATATGTTGATGAACACAGTCGCTGTGTAAAAGTGTGTGAATGTGCCTGTGTGTGTGTTGATGTGTCCATGCATTTGCATGTATGTGTGAGAAAGTGTGCATGTGTGCTTTAGAAGCTTCTGATAGGCTAATTTGAGTCAATTGGAGGTGTACCTGTGGATGTATTTCAAGGCCTACCTCAGTGCCTCTTTGCTCGACATCATGGGAAAATCTAAAGAAATCAGCCAAGACCTCAGAATTTTGTTTTTAAATGTACTTTGGTGTGAAAAGTGCAAATCAATCCCAGAACAACAGCAAAGGACCTTGTGAAGATGCTGGAGGAAACAGGTACAAAAGTATTTATATCCACAGTAAAACGAGTCCTATATTGACATAACCTGAAAGGCCGCTCATCAAGGAAGAAGCCACTGCTCCAAAACCTACCCGAAACGTTTGACCCAAGTTAAACAATTTAAAGTCAATGCTACCAAATACTAATTGAGTGTATGTAAACTTCTGACCCACTGGGAATGTGATGA
Source organism: Thymallus thymallus (assembly GCA_023634145.1). Lineage (NCBI taxonomy): Eukaryota > Metazoa > Chordata > Actinopteri > Salmoniformes > Salmonidae > Thymallus > Thymallus thymallus. The sequence goes on along the minus strand of CM042411.1, from coordinate 1,788,645 downwards.
AAGAAATAAAAGCTGAAATAAATAATTCTCTCTACTATTAAGGTGTATGTAAAGTTCTGACTTCAACTGTATATATATGTTATATGCATGCTCAAGCAATATATACAGTGGGGAGAACAAGTATTTGATACACTGCCGGTTTTGCAGGTTTTCCTACTTACAAAGCATGTAGAGGTCTGTAGTTTTTATCATAGGTACTCTTCAACTGTGAGTGACGGAATCTAAAACAAAAATCACATTGTATGATTTTTTAATAATTAATTTGCATTTTATTGCATGACATAAGTATTTGATCACCTACCAACCAGTAAGAATTCCGGCTCTCACAGACCTGTTAGTTTTTCTTTAAGAAGCCCTCCTGTTCTCCACTCATTACCTGTATTAACTGCACCTATTTGAACTCGTTACCTGTATAAAAGACACCTGTCCACACACTCAATCAAACAGACTCCAACCTCTCCACAATGGCAAAGACCAGAGAGCTGTGGAAGGACATCAGGGATAAAATTGTAGACCTGCACAAGGCTGGGATGGGCTACAGGACAATAGGCAAGCAGCTTGGTGAGAAGGCAACAACTGTTGGCGCAATTATTAGAAAATGGAAGAAGTTCAAGATGATGGTCAATCTCCCTCGGTCTAGGGCACCATGCAAGATCTCACCTCGTGGGGCATCAATGATCATGAGGAAGGTGAGGGATCAGCCCAGAACTACACGGCAGGACCTGGTCAATGACCTGAAGAGAGCTGGGACCACAGTCTCAAAGAAAACCATTAGTAACACACTACGCCGTCATGGATTAAAATCCTGCAGCGCACGCAAGGTCCCCCTCCTCAAGCCAGCGCTTGTCCAGGCCCGTCTGAAGTTTGCCAATGACCATCTGGATGATCCAGAGGAGGAATGGGAGAAGGTCATGTGGTCTGATGAGACAAAAATAGAGCTTTTTGGTCTAAACTCCACTCGCCGTGTTTGCAGGAAGAAGAAGGATGAGTACAACCCCAAGAACACCATCCCAACCGTGAAGCATGGAAGTGGAAACATAATTCTTTGGGGATGCTTTTCTGCAAAGGGGACAGGACGACTGCACCGTATTGAGGGGAGGATGGATGGGGCCATGTATTGCGAGATCTTGGCCAACAACCTCCTTCCCTCAGTAAGAGCATTGAAGATGGGTCGTGGCTGGGTCTTCCAGCATGACAACGACCCGAAACACACAGCCAGGGCAACTAAGGAGTGGCTCCATAAGAAGCATCTCAAGGTCCTGGAGTGGCCTAGCCAGTCTCCAGACCTGAACCCAATAGAAAATCTTTGGAGGGAACTGAAAATCCGTATTGCCCAGCGACAGCCCCGAAACCTGAAGGATCTGTATGGAGGAGTGGGCCAAAATCCCTGCTGCAGTGTGTGCAAACCTGGTATAGAACTACAGGAAACGTATGATCTCTGTAATTGCACCAAATATTAATTGTACCAAATATTAAGTTCTGCTTTTCTGATGTATCAAATACTTATGTCATGCAATAAAATGCAAATAAATTACTTAAAAATCATACAATGGAAAACCTGCAAAATCGGCAGTGTATCAAATACTTGTTCTCCCCACTGCATATATATATATATATATATATTGCTTGAGCATGCTTATAAGTACCTGGCCTTATGTGCTCAAATCTAGGCCTATAAAAGTTCATTTGGGGATGTCTGATAGTATTTCTGATTTGTCTTAACTGACCACCCCTTGAGCTGCGGAGCTTCTCAATGTATGTTTTTCGTCACCTCACACAGAAAGTCTTTTACATCCATTGCGAATGACAATAGTTCCTCACTGTCTTTGAAAAATCTTTCCAACACTCTCCTTCCCAGGCCTACGTAACCACAGTGCCTCGGTGTGAAATAGCAACACATTACTGATCCTATATCTCCAGTGGAAACATCATAACAGAGGCTACCTGAACACACCTCCTATATCTCCAGTGGAAACATCATAACAGAGGCTACCTGAACACACCTCCTATATCTCCAGTGGAAACATCATAACAGAGGCTACCTGAACACACCTCCTATATCTCCAGTGGAAACATCATAACAGAGGCTACCTGAACACACCTCCTATATCTCCAGTGGAAACATCATAACAGAGGCTACCTGAACACACCTCCTATATCTCCAGTGGAAACATCATAACAGAGGCTACATGAACACACCTCCCTTGCGCAAATACAGCTGTCTATTCTGAGCTCATTGGTGCAGGAAGGCCCAGTTATGACAATGTTGCAAGTTCGCTATAACGAGAGCTCAAGCCAGACAGGCGGAGGAGAGAGATTAATGCGATTGACTGAACCAACTGCCATGCGTAGCAAATGTGATTTATATAGGATATTTATTTTCATCTGAATATTTTCTTCAAATATAATTTCGGATATGGTTGGTATTTCACATATTCTCAGACATATCCAAGGTCCTTGGCCACCGAGTGTGATCCGATCTGGGATCCAAAGGTCAACTACAGAATCTTTGACCGAACTGTTGGGATACAGGGTCGGCTCTCTGGTCGGATACAGGGTCAGATCTCTGGTAATAGAGTTTGGGTATATCGTGAAGACCTCTAGTAGGCACACATGCACACTTTCTCACACATACATGCAAATGCATGGACACATCAACACACACACAGGCACATTCACACACTTTTACACAGCGACTGTGTTCATCAACATATAGCATTTCACACACAGTGAGAGAGCACACACACATAAACACTAAAGGGAGATTACAGCTGCTAATTACAGGGGGTGAGAGGGGAGAATGGGGTAGATTACAGGGGGTGAGAGGGGAGAATGGGGTAGATTACAGGGGGTGAGAGGGGAGAATGGGGTAGATTACAGGGGGTGAGAGGGGAGAATGGGGTAGATTACAGGGGGTGAGAGGGGAGAATGGGGTAGATTACAGGGGGTGAGAGGGGAGAATGGGGTAGATTACAGGGTCTGGGAGGGGAGAATGGGGTAGATTACAGTGGGTGAGAGGGGAGAATGGGGTAGATTACAGGAGGGGAGAATGGGGTAGATTACAGGGGGTGAGAGGGGAGAATGGGGTAGATTACAGGGGGTGGGAGGGGAGAATGGGGTAGATTACAGGGGG
>CM042411.1:1775512-1783012 GCA_023634145.1 Thymallus thymallus | reverse complement strand
AAATAAATAATAATCTCTACTATAATTCTGACATTTCACATTCTTAATGTTACTCAGGAAGACACATTAGAGCCCTGGACTGTATAGCTGTGGAAAATAATTGCCACATTGCACGCTCTCAAACTAACAAAATGTCTGTTTTTTTTCTCTCAGACTTTTCCCCTAGCTACACTCAGAGACTTCTTAGACACATCCAATGGTGAAAAATGACTGTTTGCTATTTTTAGGGTGCAGAGAGTCAGCGTTCATGAAGGTACAGCACAATGAAATTCTCTCTCTCTCTAAAAGTGTCTGGGCCTCAACAGTACGTTGTGTCTCGGCTGGGAGAAGAGGGCGGCAACTCATTGCTTTCCAATTTTAGCCTTTGGAAGCTGAGAATTATAATGCTCTATTATGTTTCTGTATGGGCCCTATTTTTTCCTCTGTTTGGAGGTCTTGTGTTGATGGTTGGTGGGAGTAGTGTGTTCCAGCTTTCTTCGTCCTGGAAAGAAAGTGGATAGGGCTGTATTCCATTCTGAAAAGTTGTCCCCTCCCCTTAAGACCCTCGCTCACTTCTTAGTTCCCTCCATGCATCTGATAGGACTGCATAGGTAAAAGCAATACAGTATGAAAATAAATATATTATACACACCTTTCAGGTTGTCTCAGTGTCTGTGAAGGGGTGGTCGGAGGGAAGGGAAGCACTTTCTGGAATTAAACACTACCGATAGCTGTTCTCCTCACTGCCTGAATAAATGTCTGTGATGCCTGACAGGCTCCCCCGGGGGCTTTCAACACGTATATAGTGTGATGTATAATGCATCATAAAGGTCACAGAGTAGCAGTAGCACTGGGGAGGACTTAACTAGATCACTGATGTGATACATGCCATAACCGAATGTTGGAAGGTTATGTGATTGCTTACCACTGGTTGCCATAAGTGTTGTTGTTGACAGGTAGTTGTTGGAAGGACCTGTGATCATCAACCCTGAGGAGGAGAGGGAAGGCAATAAATAAACAAATGAGAAATGTCGTCCCTCCATTGATGTGCTAGAAGGGAATGGAAGCTCCCTGGCTCATGTGCATGACGTCATAGTGTTTTACTGTCAGCCATTGTTGCCATCAATGCTAGTTCGTCCACCAGAGGGCATCTTTCAGAAGCTAAGTTATTGACACGAAATGGATCTGTAGGCCTCAAAGTCCTGTTTACTGGAGCTGTTTTAGTGTAACTTACTTATATATAGTATATCAATCAATCAATCAATCAATCAATCAATCAATCAATCAATCATTCATTAATGTGTGCTTGTCATCACACAGCGTACAAGTCCTCCATGTCTTTAAATACAGTCAAGCATTTTAGTTCTAAAACAAAGTAACAAAGTTATTCTTGAATAATTAAACAATGGATAAACCATAACTGTTGTTAATATTAGCTGTACTGAGACTTTAAAACGTGTTGTTAATATTAGCTGTACTGAGACTTTAAAACGTGTTGTTAATATTAGCTGTACTGAGACTTTAAAACGTGTTGTTAATATTAGCTGTACTGAGACTTTAAAACGTGTTGTTAATATTAGCTGTACTGAGACTTTAAAACGTGTTGTTAATATTAGCTGTACTGAGACTTTAAAACGTGTTGTTAATATTAGCTGTACTGAGACTTTAAAACGTGTTGTTAATATTAGCTGTACTGAGACTTTAAAACGTGTTGTTAATATTAGCTGTACTGAGACTTTAAAACGTGTTGTTAATATTAGCTGTACTGAGACTTTAAAACGTGTTGTTAATATTAGCTGTACTGAGACTTTAAAACGTGTTGTTAATATTAGCTGTACTGAGACTTTAAAACGTACAACAGGTGTAGACCTTACAGTGAAATGCTTACTAACAAGCCCTTAACCAACAATACAACAGGTGTAGACCTTACAGTGAAATGCTTACTAACAAGCCCTTAACCGACAATACAACAGGTGTAGACCTTACAGTGAAATGCTTAATAACAAGCCCTAACCAACAATACAACAGGTGTAGACCTTACAGTGAAATGCTTAATAACAAGCCCTTAACCAACAATACAACAGGTGTAGACCTTACAGTGAAATGCTTACTAACAAGCCCTTAACCAACAATACAACAGGTGTAGACCTTACAGTGAAATGCTTAATAACAAGCCCTAACCAACAATACAACAGGTGTAGACCTTACAGTGAAATGCTTAATAACAAGCCCTTAACCAACAATACAACAGGTGTAGACCTTACAGTGAAATGCTTACTAACAAGCCCTTAACCAACAATACAACAGGTGTAGACCATACAGTGAAATGCTTACTAACAAGCCCTTAACCAACAATACAACAGGTGTAGACCTTACAGTGAAATGCTTACTAACAAGCCCTTAACCAACAATACAACAGGTGTAGACCTTACAGTGAAATGCTTACTAACAAACCCTTAACCAACAATACAACAGGTGTAGACCTTACAGTGAAATGCTTACTTACAAGCCCTTAACCAACAGTGCAGTTCAAGTAGAAAATAAGTATTATGTAAACAAGAGGTAAAGAAATAAAAAACAGTAAAGCGACAGTAAAAAAAATATATATACAGGTGGTATATACAGGTGGTATATACAGGTAGTATACAGGTGGTATATGCAGGTGGTATATACAGGTAGTATACAGCTGGTATATACAGGTAGTATACAGGTGGTATATACAGGTGGTATATACAGGTGGTATATACAGGTAGTATACAGGTGGTATATACAGGTAGTATACAGGTGGTATATACAGGTAGTATACAGGTGGTATATACAGGTAGTATACAGGTGGTATATACAGGTAGTATACAGGTGGTATATACAGGTAGTATACAGGTGGTATATACAGATGGTACCGGTACAGAGTCAATGTGCAGGGGCACCGGTTAGTCGGGCTAATTTAGGTAATATGTACATGCAGGTATAGTTAAAGTGACTATGCATTGATGATAATCAGAGAGTAGCAGCAGTGTGAAGAAAAGGGGTTAGGGGGGGTGGGTTGGTGCTCCGGTACCGCTTGCCATGCGGTAGCAGAGAGAACAGTCCATGACTGGGGTGGCTTCCTGCCATCCAGGAGCTCTATACCAGGCGGTGTCAGAGGAAGGCCCTAAAAATTATCAATTAGGGCCTTCCTCTGACACCGCCTGGTATAGAGTTCCTGGATGGCAGGAAGCTTTGCCCCAGTGATGTACTGGGCCGTACCCACTACCCTCTGTAGTGCCTTGCGGTCGGAGGCCGAGCAGTTGCCGTACCAGGCAGTGATGCAGCCAGTCAGGATGCTTTTAATGTTACAGCTGTAGAACCTTTTGAGGATCTGAGGACCCATGCCAAATCTTTTCAGTCTCCTGAGGGGGAAAAGGCTTTATCGTGCCCTCTTCACGACTGTCTTGGTGTGTTTGGACCATTCTAGTTTGTTGGTGATGTGGACAACAAGGAACTTGAAGCTCTCAACTTGCTCCACTTGACATGTGGACTGATGATTTTCGAAAAATAGGATACTTGTGCCTTACAGCCCATTACATAAACGAAGAGTGGATGTTATCCACTACGGACTGGGACAGCGCAGCTCAAAACCGCAGATAACAAGGCCATGCAATGTGAAAGAATACTTGTTGATTCCCTTTATTGCCTCGAGGCCTACTGTCCACCTGGTAATTATGTGGTTTCAAAGGATAAAGTGTCACCTTCAGATGGATGTGTGCTTTCAGAGAGAAGCCAGCTGCGAGCCTGCCAGGCACTGCTTTTGAGTTGGTTTTTTTGTATATTTATTCGCTGTCTAATATTAGAAGGCTCTTTAAAGCGATTTGAGTTGTCAATTGCATTGTGAAAAAAATAATATATCTGTTCTTAATTCATGGCAGGGTTTCTTTTTAGCCAAATGTTGAATAGACATGTAGACAAATTAATTAATGCAGGAAAAGAGGAATAATAGCCAACAGTCTGTAGTCATAAAAACAATTAGGCTAAATAAATTGATATTATTTTATTGGGTAACGGATCGGCTCTCGGAACTCATTAAGAGGCGGCTTCTTTCTTCAATATAATCATTCATTTAGAAGGTTAAACCCATTGGTCTTAGGTCTGCAGTAAATTAAATTAGGTTACCAGGTTTATTTTCATTAAGTTATAATAATACATGCCTTCTGGGAATGTTGTAAAGTCCAAATGTTATGGATGGAGTTAGACATCAGAAGTATTACAATGGAATTTACAATGGAAGTTAACATACTGTATAAGGGTGCAGTGAGATATCCTATGAGTTGGACAACACTTTTCTCATCAATCATCTTGAAAAACGTTTACTTACAAACTGAAAATCAACAAATGTCAGCCTTTAAATGCTTTATTATCCAAATGTTGAAAGTGCGTGAGACGGAGAGAAACAAAATGGTGCAGATGGAGGCCATGTGGCGGAGAGATGGAGGTGAACAGGTGGGTCTGGGCAGGTGTGATGCAGGCGCTGGAGATGGAGGTGAGCAGGTGGGTCTGGGCAGGTGTGATGTAGTTGATCTGGAGATAGGGGGGTGAGCAGGTGGGTCTGGGCAGGTGTGATGTAGTTGATCTGGAGATAGGGGTGTGAGCAGGTAGGTCTGGGCAGGTGTGATGTAGTTGATCTGGAGATAGGGGTGTGAGCAGGTAGGTCTGGGCAGGTGTGATGTAGTTGATCTGGAGATAGGGGTGTGAGCAGGTGGGTCTGGGCAGGTGTGATGTAGTTGATCTGGAGATAGGGGTGTGAGCAGGTGGGTCTGGGCAGGTGTGATGTAGTTGATCTGGAGATAGGGGTGTGAGCAGGTAGGTCTGGGCAGGTGTGATGTAGTTGATCTGGAGATAGGGGTGTGAGCAGGTAGGTCTGGGCAGGTGTGATGTAGTTGATCTGGAGATAGGGGTGTGAGCAGGTGGGTCTGGGCAGGTATGATGTAGTTGATCTGGAGATAGGAGTGTGAGCAGGTAGGTCTGGGCAGGTATGATGTAGTTGATCTGGAGATAGGGGTGTGAGCAGGTAGGTCTGGGCAGGTATGATGTAGTTGATCTGGAGATAGGAGTGTGAGCAGGTAGTTCTGGGCAGGTATGGTGTAGTTGATCTGGAGATAGGGGTGTGAGCTGGTAGAGTTGAAGTTTACAAACACTTAGGTTGAAGTCATTAAAACTCACTCCACAGATTTCATGTTAACAAACTATCGTTTTGGCAAGTCGGTTAGGACATCTACTTTGTGCATGACACAATTCTTCCAACATTTGATGATGTCATGGCTTTAGAAGCTTCTGATAGGCTAATTTACATAATTTGAGTCAATTGGAGGTGTACCTGTGGATGTATTTTAAGGTCTACCTTCAAACTCAATGCCTCTTTGCTCGACATCATGGGAAAATGAAAAGAAATCAGCCAAGACCTTATTGTTGACCTCCACAAGTCTGGTTCATCCTTGGGAGCAATTTCCAAACGCCTGAAGGTACCACATTCATCTGTACAAACAATAGTACGCAAGTATAAACACCATGGGACCACGCAGCCGTCATACCCCTCATGAAGGAGACACGTTCTGTCTCCTAGAGTTGAACGTACTTTGGTACGAAAAGTGCAAATCAATCTCAGAACAACAGCAAAGGACCTTTTGAAGATGCTGGATGAAACAGGTACAAAAGTATCTATATCCACAGTAAAACGAGTCCTATACCGACATAACCTGAAAGGCCGCTCAGCAAGGAAGAAGCCACTGCTCCAAAACCGCCATAAAAATAGAACTGTTGTGGGGGTGCTTTGCTGAAGGAGGGACTGATGCACTTCACAAAATAGATGGCATCATGAGGAAGGAAAATGATGTGGATATATTGAAACAACATCTCAAGCCATCAGTCAGGAAGTTAAAGCTTGGTCGCAAATGGGTCTTCCAAATGGACAATGACCCCAAGCATACTTCCAAAAAAAGGCTTAAGGACAACAAAGTCAAGGTATTGGAGTGGCCATCACAAAGACCTGACCTCAATCCTATAGACAATTTGTGGGCAGAACTGAAAAGGTGTATAAACCTGATTCACTTACACCAGTTCTGTCAGGAGGAATGGGCCTTAATTCACCCAACTTATTGTGGGAAGCTTGTGGAAGGCTACCCGAAACGTTTGACCCAAGTTAAACAATTTAAAGTCAATGCTACCAAATACTAATTGAGTGTATGTTAACTTCTGACCCACTGTGAATGTGATGAAATAAATAAAAGCTGAAATAAATCATTCTCTATACTATTATTCTGACATTTCACATTCTTAAAATAAAGTGGTGATCCTAACTGACCTAAGACAGGGAATTTTTACTAGGATTAAATGTCAGGAATTTTAAATGTATTTGTCTAAGGTGTATGTAAACTTCCGACTTCAACTGTAGGTCTGGGCAGGTGTGGTGTTGATGTCGTTTGTATGTGTATGTTTTGAACTGTCAAAAAATATAAAAGACAATCTTACACAAATATTCAATTAGCTAAAAGGACAAGCTTGCAACACTCATCTGATTATTCATTATGAATAGGAGTTATTTGATTTATTTTATTTACATTCGCAATGTCACAAATAATTGAACACACACAATTTGGGCAGATTATCTTGGTCAAAACATTTCTTTATTTAAGACTTTCAAAAAGAATGTTGGTACTTATTTATTTTGATCCAAAGCCACTAATGAGCTTTATGCTGACAAATATAGCTTTATGCTTTTAGGCTCCCAAGTGGCGCAGTGGTCTAAGCCTGCATCTCACCGCTAGAGGCGTCACTACAGACAACCTGGTTCAAATCCAGACTGTATCACAACCGGATGTGATTGGGAGTCACATAGGGTGGCGTGCCATTGGCCCAGCATTGTCTGGCCGGTGTAGGCTGTCATTGGCCCAGCATTGTCTGGCTGGTGTAGGCTGTCATTGGCCCAGCATTGTCTGGCCGGTGTAGGCTGTCATTGGCCCAGCATTGTCTGGCCGGTGTAGGCTGTCATTGGCCCAGCATTGTCTGGCCGGTTGTAGACTGTCATTGTAAATAAGAATTTGTTCTTAACTGACTTTCCAAGTTAAATAAAAATGCTAACAAATAGGCCAAGCCTGAACTAATATATCAAAATAAACTAATAACCTAGTACATAGACAGATGGACTCCAATCAAGTTCTAGAATCATCTCAAGGATGATCAATGGAAACAGGAAGCACCTGATCTCAATGTAGAGTCTCATAGCAAAGGGTCTGAATATTTATGTAAATAAGTTATTTCTGTGTTTTCTAAAAACCGTTTAGTTTTTATGGGGTATTGTGTGTAGAACAAAAATATTTAAACATTTCTGAATAAGGTTGTAACGTAAGAAAATGTGGAAAAAGTAATGGTCTCTGAATACTTTCTGAATGCACCGTATGGGTTCTATCTCTATCTCTCTCTATATCTCTATATCTCTCTCTGTATCTATATCTCTCTCTCTGTCTCTCCTCTCTATCTATCTCTGTCTCT
>CM042411.1:1768012-1773012 GCA_023634145.1 Thymallus thymallus | reverse complement strand
AGTGAGAGAGAGGAAGCTAAGGGCAAACTCACTATTAATTTACATAATCTGATTAGAAATTAAATGACCGCCTAAATCTAGCTACATTTGGTCCCACCATCATTTGGTCCCATTGCCCCAAGGCCCCTTGTCCCAGTGCACAGATATGACATAAGGCTGGCATATGCTGTGTGTGTCCCCTTTTAGTGTTGTGAAGGGCTCTGACCTTCTCAGCTACAGTAGTCAGTACTCACAGTCTGGTCTATCTGCTTGATACTATGGTAAAGACACACCAGTTGGCTACATGTTCCTTATTTGACCTGGCATTTACCGTATGAGCTGTGGTAAATATGGTGTGTGAATGTGAGGTTTGACATTTCAAAAGGTGTTGGGGAAGAAAGCAAGTGATACAGTAGAACTACACTACAGGTTTCATCACTGGGAAAGGAAGGAAGATTTTATTTCACTAAGCAGGTCAGTTAAGAACAAATTCTTATTTACAATTACAGCAGGTTAATTGCCTTGTTCAGGGGCAGAACAACAGATTTTTACCTTGTCAGGTCAGGTCAGGGATTTGTTCCAGCAACCTTTCAGTTACTGGCCCAACACTCTAACCACTGGGCTACCTGCCTCCCCCATAGAGTGGAAGGGAGTAATACATCTTTCTATGACTCTCTCTCTATTTCTCTCTCTCTCCTGTCCCCCGTTCCCCGTCTCATCTTTCTCTCTCATGCTATTTCGTTTTCCTCTCTCTCTCGCTCTAAAAGTGTGTCCTGTGTTCTCTCCATTGATCAAGTATGTGTGTGTGTGTGTGTGTGTGTGTGTGTGTGTATTCCTACATTACTCAGCCACCCTCAAGTTTTTTGCATCACCCAGGTAACCTTGGGCCATCATGCAGAGGACTTAAAGAAGAGAGGAGAGAAAAAGGGGGGATGAGCTTATATATCAGCTGGAGAGACACACAGCCTTGACGGCCAGCTCTGCTTTACTAGGATTTACTGTGTGACAAGGCTTTAAACACAGCCAATTATTCTGTCTGGGTCGGGGTTAAGTGGAGCAACAGAAGCATGATGGGTAAATCACGGCACAGAAGCATGATGGGTAAATCACAGCACCAGTCAAACACCATATGTGTTTTATGACACGGAAGATGGCGAGATGGGGGAACGAGGGAGGGAGGGATGAAGGTAACAAAGTGGTGAATTGGAGAGTTACTTAGTTTGCTATTTCAGCAGGGGTTTGTCACCTTGTTTCCAACTGGTTGATCCATTGCAGCTTCACTTTTCTAACTCACTTAGCTTTTGATATTAGTTGCATCTGCTAAGCAAGTGTATGGGACCAATAAAATGTTATTTGATCTGAAAAACATCGTTTTGGGCGTCCATGTACATGCAGGAGGGATGGGAGGAAGTGAATGAATGAAGGGAGGAGGAGAAGGAGGAGGAGGAGGAGGAGGAGGAGGAGGAGGGACAGTGGGGTGCTAATTTATTCATTCAGGTCTGTATATACATATTCATGTACAGTTGTTATATCATATCACGTGCAATATTGTAAGTAATTCTTGGACTGAACTTGCATATTAGTATCCTGAACTGTATGAAGTGGTGTTATATACAGTCAACAGACCTCTTTCTGCTCTGGACTGCCTACTACCGAATGTGGTCTTCCATGGTCTTGGCCTGGACTTGGTCTTGGCTTTGGACCATTCTGTGTCCAGATTTTTTCCTTCATAGATGGGATGTCTTTGTAATATCTGTTCTGCTTGAACCACCTTATAATATGTACAAGTGTATTTAAACATCTGCACTAGATTACAAAAATTCTGTGTTCTCTTCTCTGTTCCGCTTCAGTTCTCACTAATTGCACAGACTGTGTCTGAAGTGTGTTTCCTTATCACTCAGAAGATCAAAGGAATCTTACACAAATATTGAGGAGACCGATAACAACTGTGAGTGTGTGGTGTGTGTGGTGTGTGTGTGTGTGTGTGGGGGGGGGGGGGGGGGGTGTATGTTTGGTGTGTGTGGTGTGTGTCTGGAAACGAGCATCTGGTGCAAAATCTGGAACAGATATCTCTTCTGCTCTCTCTCTCTCTCTCTCTCTCTCTCTCTCTCTCACCCTCCTTTCATCATCACTGTGACATATGCCAGAAATATAATTTAGCATGCCATACAAACAACTATTCAATGAATGAAACCAGGAAATTAATATAAATACCATCTGAACCATTCTTAAGCCTTCTGTACAAAAACAGTTTGTTTGTTTTGTGTTGTCATTGTATTTATTTCATCATAAAGCAGACCTGACATCTGGGTAGAGCTGACATCTGGGTAGAGCTGTCCCTGACAAAATAAATACCCTTGCTCTCTTTATGTGAAACATGGAAGCATTGCATGCATGTGACGAATAGGCCCTGACCTATAGCATATCATAATCACATCAATAAATTGGTTTGAACAAACTCTGAACACAGTAACACGTAACAGCAAAAATGGACGTGAAAAATAAACTCGAAACGGGCAAATGTTTACTGGTTGTTCAGGAGGGAAAGAAGAGGTCAGATCTGGGGAAGACATTTGACTTTGTTGGAGATCAAGAAAAAGGAGGGTATATGATCAAGCATTGCGTGAGTATTATGTGTGACAAACAGTTGCTGTTAGATTACAATATTATAATTGTTTCGGACCATTTGGAACAGTGTAAACAACACTAAATAAATATGTTTACCAGAGAGTCTGTTCTAACGAAAACAAAAATAGATAAAGCCTTTATTACAGCAGACTAAAAACAGTTGCATGCATTAGTTTATTTATTGTTTAAGCTAATCATTCAAAGCTCCCTTTGTTATTTAATTTTAAAACTAAAATGCTTGATTGCATTTCAAGCATGAATGTCTCGTTTGCTGTGTAATGGCATGAACGAATGAATGATTGATACAGTAGCCTATATACTGAAATATAGGCTTAAATTAGTCACAGTATTAAGACTAAACAGGACGTGCTCTTAGGCCTACAGCTCTATGGTGGTTATACAAGGCTACTATACAAATCCTACTAATGATAACGACATTACTTATTATTATAATAATGATCATAATAATAATAGTTATAATAGAAATAAAAAGGAGGGTATAGGAGCGAGAGCTGTCTGCATATTATGTGTGACAAACAGGTGCTTTTTCTGCCTGTTTAGAATGGTCTAAACAACACTAAATAAATTATAAGTAATACCAGTCTGTTCTAATATTTATTTGTATTTGTAAGCCTTTATTACAACATAGCAAAGATTAAAAACAGCCGAATGTGTGAAATTGCTTTATCTGACGTTTTGCCGTTGCATGAGGCATGGTGCTCATGGAATCAGTAGGCTATTAAACAAACACTTAAACAGGAAACAGAAGCAGAATCAGTCTTACTTCTGTAGATATATTGATGATTTATAAAGCCAAGCACATTTAATAGTTAGGCTATTGAATTTTCTTAGACAATTAGGCCAAGGCAAGGACTGTTTCCTCGTTTCTGCCACTGCTGCCTCTGCCGCATTGTTCTCAATCCCAATACGCTGGTTAACTTTGCTATTATTGCACATAGCAACATAGGGAAAGGCGCCAATTCTACGGCACACTGAAGATTGTTTCAGAACCGTAGACAGCGACCGTATCCAATGCAGGAGAAAGTGCATTTGTTATAAAATGATATTAGATTCATTAGTGTTGCACCATTATTTTTACATAATATAACCATATACAATTCCACCGAGACAGGCGCCAATCAGACAGGTGTCTTGTGCACCTAAACAATTTATTGTAACTGCTGGACTAAAGAAAGTCGCCCAACAGCCTATCGACCAAACAGTCAAGTAAATGGAGTCAGCCCTACATTTGGGACTTGTTTGTAAATGTAGTAATTGTGTTTATGTGGTTATTTTCATTTAGTTTCAAATGTAGCGAGGCACTCTTTTTTTCTCTGTGCGTTGGCGTTGCTGTAAAACGGTTGAACTAATGGACTATTCGACTGAGAGACAAAGGCAAAGGTACAATAGAAAGAGAGAGGGAAGGACAGATGGCGTGATGCAGTTGAGGTGAGAGAGACCAATAGATATAGTTGAGGTGAGAGAGAGACCAATAGATATAGATGAGGTGAGAGAGAGAGAGAGAGAGAGACCAATAGATATAGTTGAGGTGAGAGAGAGACCAATAGATATAGTTGAGGTGAGAGAGAGACCAATAGATATAGTTGAGGTGAGAGAGAGAGAGACCAATAGATATAGTTAAGGTGAGAGAGAGACCAATAGATATAGTTGAGGTGAGAGAGAGACCAATAGATATAGTTGAGGTGAGAGAGAGAGAGACCAATAGATATAGTTGAGGTGAGAGAGAGACCAATAGATATAGTTGAGGTGAGAGAGAGACCAATAGATATAGTTGAGGTGAGAGAGAGACCAATAGATATAGTTGAGGTGAGAGAGAGAGAGACCAATAGATATAGATGAGGTGAGAGAGAGAGAGAGAGACCAATAGATATAGTTGAGGTGAGAGAGAGAGAGAGACCAATAGATATAGTTGAGGTGAGAGAGAGACCAATAGATATAGATGAGATGAGAGAGAGACCAATAGATATAGATGAGGAGAGAGAGAGACCAATAGATATAGATGAGGTGAGAGAGAGACCAATACATATAGATGAGGTGAGAGAGAGAGAGAGAGAGAGAGAGAGAGAGAGAGAGACCAATAGATATAGTTGAGGTGAGAGAGAGAGAGACCAATAGATATAGTTGAGGTGAGAGAGAGAGAGACCAATAGATATAGTTGAGGTGAGAGAGAGACCAATAGATATAGTTGAGGTGAGAGAGAGAGAGACCAATAGATATAGTTGAGGTGAGAGAGAGAGAGAGAGACCAATAGATATAGTTGAGGTGAGAGAGAGAGAGAGACCAATAGATATAGTTGAGGTGAGAGAGAGACCAATAGATATAGATGAGATGAGAGAGAGACCAATAGATATAGATGAGGAGAGAGAGAGACC